>PVIY010016076.1:0-52447 GCA_004026745.1 Myrmecophaga tridactyla | reverse complement strand
TTAGATTTAGCATCACTAATTGCAGAAGACACTCCCTTTTGGCTGATTACAAATGGATTCAGCTGTGGATGCAGCTGATGTGCTCATGACCTAATCCTGTGAAATGTCCTCATTGCAACAGACAGGCCAGCGCTTGCCCAATCAGATAAACAGGTACCACAACTTGGCCAAGTTGACACGTGTCCCTAACCATGACAAATGAGCTGTCATGTAGTTTTTCCTTGTAGTACTCCAATATGAATTCAGTCTATGCTTCTACAGTTCAGACAGATATAAAACATTGAAAGCTACCATTTATTGAGCATTCACTTTATAGGCAAATCTTTATCCTGAGCAACTTGTATACATGATACCATTAAATCCACATAACCCTGAAAATAGACACTGGTATCCCCACTTTATGCACCTTTATATTGCCATGGAAATGAATATAATTTAATCAACAGTTGCAGCATATTTTGTTAAGTACTATAATAGAGATATGAAAGGAATAAAATGATATAAATAAAACAGGATTAAGAAGTTCATTCAGCATGAAATAAAGCATGCAATGAGTTTGTAGAATAAGTAGGCATCAGACTTCTGAACAAGGCAGTTAGGTGAATATATCATTCAGAAAGAATTTCCTGTGATAAGGTATGGCAGCATGGCACAATAAGACAAAACAACCAACCTATCTTGTCATCCGATAATAAGTTGCCTGACACTGTCACTCCGTCCATGTTACCATATCTTGTTTCTCCAGCTCAGTATTCACTTACTGGATTGCAGAAACTCTATGTCTAGCATGCTATTCACATAATAAGTACTTAATAAACAATTTGAGGAATGGAATGATGAATAAATAAATGGAAGCATGAACATGAGTAGCAGATGCTCTGAACTATTTCACTATGAATAACACAGAGGTATGTTAGTAATGATAAGTTTTCAAAGTATTTGAAATACCAGTTTGGTGGTTTGGCAAACTCTCTGAATTAGATTACCAAGGATATTACTGATTTTTTAAAGAAATACAATTTATGTGTTGTTCTCATTTCAGAGGAAATTAACATCCACAAATTATTCTGAGACTTGGATTTCCTTAAGAACAAAAAACTCTATTTTCTTTCTTATCATCAAATAGAACTGAATTTAGAAAATCACGACATTCATTTCTAAGTGCAGAAGCTACATATTTTGAACAGGTTCTAAATTAATTCATTTTGTTACATTTATTCTAAAAACTATTTTAAATAAAATGAGTATAGAAGTTTTATGGTTGAATTGTGTCCCTTGCAAAAATATGATGAAGTCCCAAACCTTGATACCTGTGAATGTCACCTTATTTGGGAATAAAGGCTTTTGTAGTTATAATTAAGATCATATTAAATTAGGGTAGGTCTAATCCAATATGACAGATTCTTTTACTAACCATATGTATAAATTCTTTAAAGGACTTTACCAAGATAATTTAGGAATAAAGTTAGGAATCAGAGAGATGGGGGAGTTGGTCTATTAAAATGACCCTGTACTCTGCCTAAACTGGAATACACTTTAACTATGAAAGCTCTTTCCTAAATGTTATAATTTCAAACTCATTCATAGTTCCTTTTTCTGTTTTCAGTGACAACTGAACTGCACTTCGAATTGGCCTTCTACCTTTCCTATGCTTGATACAAAATGAGTAGGCTAAGATCTAAGTTTGTCTACCTGATTACTCTCTTTGAATTAAGTAGATGAGCTTTCATTCCTGCCCATTACCAGCCATTGAGCTGGATCCATGTCCCTCAATCTTTGGGCTGGTGTCTCCTCCCAGATCAAAGGCCTACGTACAAAGGCAGAAACGTGGAATTGATCAATGACACTGTTTGGGAACAAAAATATTCCATATGGTGGTTTGAAGCTGTATGTACCCCAGTAAACCATTCTTAAATTTAAGTCATTCCTGTGGGTGAGAACCCACTGTAATTAGGACTTTCTGATGAATTTGCTTCAATTAAGGTATAACCCACCTCAATCAGAATGGGTCTTAATAATATTGCTGAGTCCTATACAATTGGAATGAAATTCAGACAGAGGGCATGAAAGTCGCAGGAAGCAAGAAGCTGAAATGGAAGAGAAGGAAAAGACATGGAGATGCCACCATGTAACTTGCCATGTGACAGAGGCAACAAAAGTCACCGGCAGCCAGCCCTAAGATGCTGTCTTTAGAGAAAAAGCATCACCTTGATGATACCTTGGTTTGGACATTTTCCTGGTCTCAAAAATGTGAGCAATAAATTCCCATTGTTTAACCCAACTCATTTTCATGGTATTTGCATAAGCAGCCCAGGAATTGGTCTCAAATTGGTTTTACAATTTCTTCTTTTCCCATCTACCATTGAAACTTCCTTCCTCAGAGGTCAATCCTTTCAGCTCCTTTACTATTTACACACACACAGGCATGCACATGCACACACATACATATGTACAATAATTTATGATTTCCCTCTTAGAGGTCATTTAGGCTGTTTTCATTTTCTTCTATAAATGAATAATGCTTCTGTGAACACTTTTGTAACTTCATCTTTCTGCACACATGTCAGATCCTCAGAGGAAAGAAACTTAGAAGAGTAAGTGCTGGGTCAAACAGCAAATCTAGCATTAATTTAAAATATTCTCATGTGATAAAGCACATTGATAAATTTAATAATGCTGAGATGTTCTTGAATTACTGGAAGCAATCTTAATTGGTCATGGTAATTAATTGACTTCATGTTTAATCTTGTTTAATTAAAAAACTTTGAAGGGGGCGGCTGCCGTGGCTCAGCAGGCAGAGCTCCGACCTGCCGTGCTGGAGGTCTGGAGTTCGATCCCTGGTTCCTCCTGCCCATATGCAAATTAAAAAAAAAAAAAAACTTTGAAGGGTCTGATATATTTCCCTACTTGCAGGCTAACTTGTTCTAAATATATATGACCATGCCACCTCTTTATTGGGGAAAAGGTCATTTCCTCACAGAGCAGCTTGTGCTGTTCCCCACGAGTCAATATGGTGAGAATGAGAAATAACCTGCTCATGCAATGAAATTTGCACACAAGAGAGGATAACCAAAATTATGAAAATTGACATTTATAAAGAAACTAATCTAGAATATAAAAAAAATAGATTTGGAAAGAGAAACCTCTCAATCTCTCTAGCTAGCTCTATCTTTAACTTCAAAAGCTGATTTGCTATTCAATTATCTACAAGCTAGGTGTCAGTGTTCTTGGTTTAGAAAGCATGAAATGAAGAAAACATGAAATTATTCAGGACCATTATCTCCTAACAGATCTCAGTGGCTTTTTTGTTTTAATTCTTTTATTGAGGAATATCCCCACACATTCAATCCAATCATATTATATAATCAATGGTTCACAATATCATCACATAATTGTGTATTCTTCACCATGATCAGTTTTAGAACATTTGCATCATTCCAGAAAAAAAAGAACTCATTCATCCCACACCCTTTCCCCTCACTCTCATTGACCCACAGTATTTCAATTTACTCAATTTTTATCCTTTATCTCTCCTATTATTTAGTCATTTTTATCCTTTTTTTTTTTTTACTCATCTGTCCATACCCTGGATAAAAGAAGCATCAGACAAAAGGTTTCACAATCACACAGTAACATTGTAAAATCTATACAGTTATACAGTTTTCTTCAAAAATCAAGGCTAATAACACACAGTTCTATAGTTTCAGGTACTTCCTTCTAACCACTCCAGTGCACCATAAAATAAAAAGGGGTATCTATATAATGCATAAGAATAACTTTCAGGATAATCTCCCAAATCTATTTGAAATCTCTCAGCCACTGAGACTTTATTTTGTCTCATTTCTCTCTTCCCCATTTTGGTCACGAAAGCTTTCTCATTCTGATGATGCTGGGTCCCAGTTCATCTCCTGGAGTGAGGTCCTCCATTGCAAGGAAGATTTGCACCTGTGGATGTCAAGTTCCAAGGAGCTCACCTGCGAAATTGGCTTAGAGAGAGAGAGGCCACATATGAGCAACTAAAGTGGTCTCTGGGGGTGACTCCTAGGCTTAATTATCATTAGGCTTAGCCTCTCCTTTTCAGGAATAAGTTTCATAGGGGAGAGCCCCAAGACTGAGGGCTCAGCCTATTGAATTGGTTATTCAGTGTTTTTTTTTTTTTCAAAAGAAAATGAATTTATTCGTTCATGTAACTGGGAAGTCCCAAGATAATGTAAGCTTCAAAAAAAGCCTGACTCAGTAGCTCCATGATGTTTTGAAAGACAGGATTTTTGCTTTTATAAAAATTTTAATTGCTGCTCTACCCTCAGTGATATCAGCTTTATTCCAAGGGTTGCTTCCTTTGTATCTGGGTCCAAACAGAAATCTGGGTCCATGGACTGTTTGGACTAATAAAAGTTATGAAAATTGTCCTAGAAAATACATAAAACTTTGCCTTGAACCTCTGAAAGTCATTCAGGGGGGTTGGCTGAGAATTCCTACATTTTACTGTAATCAGAGATCTAAAACACAAATGTGACCATTTACCCCTCTTTTTCAAAAGCATTTGTCATTTGTCCATCATCTAGTGAACTGTACATGTATTTAGATTACTTGGTGGTCCTCAGTGATATGACACCAATTCAACTTTTCAGTATGTTTTTCCCAACAGAGCTGTTTTTCTAGGCATCTTACTTAAGGTGACTTTCCGTTTACTTGCTTTTGTATTTTAGCACATCCTTTTCTTTCTTTCCCACTCATATGTAGTAAAATTGTTCCTAATTCATGTGCTAATTCTTATATGAAATCTTTCTTAATAGATCCATTTAGAATAATTCCCCAATCATTTTTAGCTTCTATGGAAATATGTTTGCATTTCTTTTTTTTTTGCATTTCTTATTATAAAATTTAATATCTCGTCTTAAATTATAGTTCCTCTACTGTATCTTGCCTCAAATAAATTGCAATCTTCTTGAATAAATGTCTTCTCTTAAATTGAGTTATATTGCTTAAACAGTCTAGAATGGTAACTTGACTGAAGTTAGGATTAAAAAATGTTTTGTAAGCTATTATAAAAATGTAACAGTACATCAAACAAATGGCACTCATTTTCTCCTTTTATTCAATATTTACTTTAATGAAGAAATCATATTAAAAGTACACATGAGCTATTGTGGAAGTGGAAGACAAGAGCACACATTAATACTGATGTTTATACAGTGTATTTATGGTTTGGGCTTGATAGGAATCATGTCAATGCTAGAATAAACAGGGTTGGTGCAGGAGACCTGTTCCTTTCCATTAATGGGCAATCTGCACCATGGCTAGTAAGTTTCTATCCAAATGCTGAGCTTGAAGATTTTGTAAAACATTAGTTTTGATGCTCGTTACTTGAAATTATATCAAAGAATTGGCATAGGTATCTGGCTAGTGGCTCAGTAGTGAATAATAGGGTGTGGCAAAATATTGTGGATGTCCTAATTACTCCAATCCATGCATTTGCTTTATTTGTGAGTTCTAATATTTCCAATGAATAAGCCAAGTATTTTGGATTCAAGGAAATAGATTTCGGATTTAATATTTGTGATTGTTTCCCCTTTACTGTTTTTAGTGTTTCTTTTTCCTCCCTTATACAACTTGTCTCTTCTATTTCGGGCACTTTACCCATTCTCCTTCTGGTATTTTGTCCCCCTCTGGTTATTTTTCACATTATGTCCTCTCATGTTGAGTTTTATATCAAATTACTATCCTCTATAGTACAGCTAATTTCTTTTACATTTTCATTGTAACTTCCCTTCCTCAAAGTTCTTCATTTCCCAACCATATTTTAGAGTATCAATTAGTTTTTACTCATTAATTCATCTTGTGATCCATTCCACAACTCTGTATTGAATGCCTAAAACTTGGTTAAGTGCTGAGGAAACAGGAGTAAAAAAATGAAACCATTTTCCTGTTTTGATGTAACTTATAGTTTAATTTAAAAATCCATTTAATAATGTTCAGATAAAGGAATGAGCAATGGGAAAGAGAAGAAAGAGTGAGAGTGTCTATAGAAAGATTAACTTTCTAGAAGATCAAGGACACTTGGAGGTAAAAAACTGGCATACAAATGGAATGATTTCACAGTATTAACTTGAAAACAGTAGATACAGAAAGTGTTAATGATGAAAGTGGGAAAAAAATGTACTCATACTAATTATGTGCATCATCAACCATGCTAACTAACAGAGAAAAGATGATGCAAGGTTTTCCCTGTGAAAAATACCTTGAGGATTTTTTAGGTTAGTTATAATATATCACTTGTATTAATGAATCAAATTAAAAGCTTTTTGAAACCATAAATTTCTACTACAACTGTCTAGGTTCTTCCCATTCTAATGGTAGACTTGGCCAATGGATTGTCTTTGAGCACTGGGATGTTAGTAACTATGATGCAAGCAGAACCTTGAAAAAAGTATTTTTAAGTTTCTGTTCTCAAGACCAAACTGCTTCTGCATCATACAAAGCCCATGATATGCTGGAGGCTGAGAGACCACGCACAAGAAATCCTGGACATGCTATCCCAGATCGTCCTGGACAAACCAGCCCTTTGCCAACCTGCCAACTTTTATCAGATGCGGGAACATGACCAACAGAGATTCTTCAAGCCTGGCCCAAATTAGGAGAACCACGACCAACCTTAGATTTGTGAGAAATGACAAAAGTTTGTCATTTTAAGCCACTGGATTTTCAGGGGATTAAAAGAAAAAAAACATTGCCAAGTGATGTAGCAGTATGAAAACTACAGCCATATCTATGCAAGCACTAATACTCACTCATGTCTGTAATTATTCTTTAAGAGAAACATCTTTTCCCATCTACATGATTCTGTTTGGATGTCAGAGTCGCAATTACCTTTCTTCAGGTAAGCTTAAGGTAACTTTCTTTTGCAATGTTAAGTAAGAGCAATTTTCATCCAATATGCTAAATATGAAATCTTAAATTAGATCTCTTTACTAATCTTTTAAATCAAGTTTATAAATCTGGTAGAATTAAAGCAGGGTTTAGTTAATAATTTATGGTAAGACGTCTTTTTTGTATTTTTTTTTTTACATGGGCAGGCACCAGGAAACGAATTTTTTGTATTTTTAAATCTTGTATGTACAAGATAATATTAGTTACAAGCTGATTGATGACTTCATTTTGTCATCATATAATAACTATTTTAAAATATTCAACACTGAAACCTAAAGATTGACCTTGACTACCTCTTCACTGGTTAGTGTAGATACTAGACACACAAAGCCTATTAAGATCTCACATGCATTTTCTGGGCTTGGATCCATCCCTGGACCAATCAAATAATCTCCCTATCAACATGTATTTTGTCAACTTAGGATTTCTAATAGTTTTGATGTTGGCTCCAGAAGATCTAATCCAAACTGGTACTTTGAGTTACCAGAGTTTGCTTTTTCAGGATTGTTTTTTAAGATTTGCCTATAATAGAAATGAAAATGTTCAGTAGAATACTGTGAAGTGTCTTTGGTGCAGGATTTCACTTAGACCAAATAATCATTTGGGACTACAGAACTGCTCTTGAACTCAGGGAGTCTAGAGGACAGACTTCAGTACTATGCTAGTAAAGAAAGTGCACCTAATGAAGTGCAAACCCATTATAGAAGCATTCCAACATTCTTTGTCACAGAAAGACTACTGCACACCTGCTATCTAAAAATAGTCTTTGGTTAAAAGGCTTTATCAGTCTTCCCTGCAATTTAGAAAACACGACTAAAATGTCATATTAGAGTGTTTCTCACTGTCATTAAAAACACACTTTCCATTTGTTAAATGTGTTACAATCTCTCTTCCCCTTTTGGGGTGAAATGAGGGAAAGAAGAAAGAGTTAGACTTACAAAAATAGACTCCAGTGGCATCCTAAGACAATCACATGTTGGGTGTCTCTGCTATAACACATTGCCTGTTCTAATTAATAAAATTGCATTCAGATGAAAATTGAGTTGAATGGTCTTTTAAAGATTGACTTTAGAATTCTGCCACCCTTTTGTTGAAAAAATATGGAATATCATTAACAGTACATTGTCTATTTAAATATCTGGCTCAGGTGCTTTCTTATAGAACAGATGACCCAGGAAAGACACAATCATATTGGTGTGCTTTATATGAAATTCAACCCTTTCAGAGTTTGAATTCTTTGCAAAGTACCATTTCCTGTTTTTGAGAAAAAAATGGCATGAAAATCATATAAAAAGACTCATAAGGCCTTTGGACATCAAATAGCTCTTACAAAACAACATTTTAAAGAATTAAGTGTAAATGAATCAGAAACATGTGGGCTGAATTTCCCTTGAAAGACCCATGGGCTTAAAAATTTAAAAATAAATAAATAAAAAAGAATTACTTGGCAAAGGGTCATGTACATTTTATTGAGCTCAAAACTTTTGAAAAGAGAAAGAAAAGGCAGCCTTCAGTTGATTGACTGAATTAAAAAAATAAAAACACTGCTGTAGACTTAATTGATTATTATTTTTTTAAGTCTACAAAGTCAGACTGAAGGTATAATTGCATCTCTTCTTGGGTGCCAGATTCATTTGCTAAACTATTCTTTAAGTCCAGTAACTTTTTGATTAACCAGAACACTCAAGTAATGGGTGTCTTTTCAAGGGCAGAAGTTGCAGCCAAAGGAAGAACTAAAAACTATAGTTCAAATAAAGTTCAGTAGAACTAAGGTAAAGAAAACACAAGATCTTTCAGTTCACTAACCAAGAAGATCCTAAATCCAAGGAGTTAGTGGGGCTGGTTAACCACCCACTAAACATAGGGCTAGAAAAACAGAATTATTCAAGGGCCAGAACTCAGAAGATAAGGAAAGCTGAAATAAGTGGAAAAACCTGTGTACTGAAGGGGAAAAACTGGTATAAAAGGAAATGACTGACAGAGGGAAAATAAAAGTCACAAAGACTGATAAATTTTGAGTGGTAGCAAAAACGGCCAAAATGCAGCAGACTGAAGAGGTCGGAAAACTTGTAGAGAAAGAAAATGTAGGGCAAAGAAGGAAATTCAAAGCAGCATTGTGAACAGAAATTTTAATATGATGATAAATGTAAGTTGTTGGCTCAACCAACTTCCACATGAAAGTCAGACAACTACATTGTACCTGTAAACTGCTGAGGTTAACATGTCATAAAATACATATGCATATACTCAAGATTGTTTGTTGTATGAATAATTTGCATAATATATTTATGGAATATTCAGGAACTTAGTACAGTGAAAAATTTGAGTTGAGAAAGCCCAGGAGGCCTAGATTTCCAATAAAGAAAAATCTGTGATTTGAAGAGAGAATAAAGATGCCACATAATAAAAAGATGGTTGGTGGTGTCACCACTTTCCCAGTTTAGAATTAAAGGAAACATATTCTCATAGTGTTATAAGTCAACTAAGCTAAATATTCAGTTTTTTGGGAAACACATATTTCACCAACTTCTATAAAATAGATAACTGCCTGAAAATGTAGGGCTGTGTTCCAGAAGCCATGTTTCTTGAAGATGATTGTATAATGATATAGCTTTCACAATGTGTCTGTGTGATTGTGAAAACCTTGTGTCTGATGCTCCTTTTATCTACCTTATCAACAGACAAGTAAAACATATGAAATAAAATAAATAATAAAAATAAATAAAATAAATAATGGGGGAACAAATGTTAAAATAAATTTAGTAGATTGAAATGCTAGCGATCAATGAAAGGGAGGGTAAGGGGTATGGCATGTATGAATTTTTTTTTGTTGTCTTTTAATTTCTTCTTCTGAATTGATGCAATCTTTGCAAATGTTCTAAGAAATTATCATGATGAAGAATATGCAACTATGTGATGATATTGTGAATAACTGATTATATATGTAGAATGGAATGATCATATGTTAAGAATGTTGTTTGTTTTTTTGTCATATTTTTAAAAAAATTAATAAAAAATGAAAATAAAATAGATAACTCTGTTGTGAAGCAGTAGGTCTGATAAAAGTCTTTATGAAAATTATTTTTCTTCCTGGAAAATACTACTAGTTAATGACACTTTGTTGAAGTAAACGTAACCTACTGATGACACCTGTATGCCAAGACGTTATTCACGTTATATAAAAGATATTTATTGAAACAATATTTGTATTTGTTTCATACGCACAGATTTTAGTTAAAAGCCAATATGAAGATCTTAGCAGAAACTGCTGTGGCATTGCACCTACCATCAGTAACAACCCTTCTCCCAAAAAGCAATTCTAAAAAGAAAAAATTGGAGAAAATTAACATTATCACCAAATTTGGGAAGATATGCCATTTTATATACCTGGCTAATTTAAAATAAAAATAACAGAAAAAGACACAGCTAATATTATGTTATCTACTTGATACAAGAAGAAATCTTGAGTGTCAAACACAACTGATAATATTAAAAATGGCATGAAAAGTGGAATTCCATTCTAATCTTTCAGTAATAATTAAAAGTCTCAAAGGCACACTTTGTGTTTGGCTCAGAAAACTGTAAAGTTTTCTATTATTATTTTCATCTCTATGATGAAGAGATAAAAGAGACAGAAGCACAGTCATTTCAGGTATTGGTTAAAGACTCTACCAGGTTTCGTCAATAGAAAGCCAATTCAATCTCACCCACATGAACTGGAGTTGAGCTGGGCTTCAACTAAGTGATTTTATTTTATTATTCTACAATCACTACTCTGTTAAGTATACTTTGTCAATCTTCCTTACTCACTTTTTAATGACATTTAAGCAGAGTTCAAAATGTTTGGAGAAACTTTTAGGTATTTAAAAAAGTTTTAACTGCAGATTCTATGTGTTAAAAAAAAAAAAAAAAAAAATTTCTCTGAAACCAGCCTGGGTTTGAGGTGAGGATAGGCTAGGGCAAGATGAGGTAAGACCTGGTTCTCAACTATCTCCTTACTCTCTTCAGCAATTAAATCCTCTAGCATGCTGGAGTAGAGGGAAACATGAGCCAAAGGGATGAGTCTCTTTTCCTAACTGTCCATTCCTCCTATTATCATTGCTTTTCTCTCTAAGACTGGCCCTTCATGCCCTCTGGATCACCATAAGGTTGCAGATTTGCAAATGTTTGTGCAAGAGCCATGCAGATGATTGGAGCATAAAGGGTTAGTTCATCTGCCTCTTAAAAGCTATGGTGGAATCTGCATGTTGCTAAAACATTAGCATTGGCATTTTTTGCGAAAGATAAACTTTTGGGATCATGATCTTGCTATAACTTTATGGTATGTTTATATAGGTTTATGAAAACTTTCATGTAGATATATTTTGTTGTTTCTTCCTCCTTTTGCTTAAATCTATCAAGCTAAGACTTATACCAGCTTTTATAAACTCAAGATAAGTTTCTAAACAATTGAATGAGTCTAGCAACTCTGTTCTTGAGCTATTGAGTTCTAAATTTAAAATGTGATCAAATTACAAATGAATGTCTCTGTATGTCATCTAAACAGTTTAGACAAGCACATCAATGGGTGTGTGTGCATACACATCAGTGTGCACGTGTGTGTGTGTGTGTGCTAGGGGTAGAGAGTGTCAATGTCAGGAGGAGTAACAAGCCAAACCAAAATGAAATTATTTGTGTAGGAATTTCATGTCATCCTCTTTATCTAAAATTGTCTTCTGAAAAGTTGTTAAATCCATTTAATATACTGGAAAGAGAACTAAATCACCTATTGTATGAAAATTCTTGATGTTTTTACTCCATCACAAGGGACAATCCAGCTGCAAAGTGCATCTCATCTTACTCCAAAGGTTATTTAAGAACTCTAGCCTTGGAAACACCTGTAAGTAGTATGGCTTGATGTTCCCTGTGTAACCTCTACCCCACCTGCCTTTTTGGACGCTGTTTCACCCAGCTGCCTATAACTAGGAACACAAAGTAAATCCTTCTCCTGGATGCTGAACTCTGGAGAAAGCCAAAGAACACTCTAAGCCTTTCTGTTTTAAACCTGGAGGCACATTGCACTATATTCCCCTTGACCACAAAGGGATGAATTAATATCACGAAATACAAGAAAATTTTGCATCTGAAAAGAATATATGTATGACTTTATATGATATATATTCTTATATTTTTGGAAAACACATAAAAAGCCACATCTATTTGAATCATAGCATTATAAATATCAGCCATATGTGATGAATAATATGGCTAGATACTGAGAGCTGAATTCTTTGCCAGAATTTACTATTTTTAGCTCAGAAGGCTCTTCAAATGGTCTTGAGAAATGGAGGTCCTGTAAATAGGTGAGACCAAACCAAGAATTCAAATGTAAAGTGAAATGCTAGCACAATGTAAGCCCCTTAAATTAATCATCATTTTTTATTTCAGTACATTATATAAACACATGTGTATGTCATAAATCAAATGACTGTTGTGTGTATGTGTGTATGTATACATATGTATATAATATTTAATTAATAATAAAGAACATTGAAATTTGTATTTTGTTGTTTAAACATTTACAAAATAATAGTTTTAAAGATACAATTCAATGTGCATTTTAGTGAATTATTGCATTTGCAATAGTTTCCTTTATTTTTTGAACTAAGGATTTTGAACATCTAAAATATTCACACATTTAATATAAAAATTATATATAATATATAGTATATATAAAACATAAAATGTTTATTATATATACATAGATATAAAATATCTAGGTGCATTAAAAACAGAACAAGAGCGGTAAAGCATGTTCATTAATACTTTTCATTAGTCTAGAATTCAAGCTCTTACTCCCAGCAAGCTTTCAGGTATTACTACTCCCCTCCCTGGATAACTTTCTCCATCTACACCTGTTTAAAGTTCCTGAAATGAGCCCTGGGTTTTCAAATAAATGTGTGGCCTGTGTACATAATGCCCTTCTTCCATCTTCAACTGCCAAGATTTTGCTCACTCTTCATGACATGATGAAACCAGGTAGGCCATTATTGCAGTTACCCAGGACAGCGTCAATTAGAACTTGATCTAAGTTGATGGAAACCGAGATAAAAATGAAGGGATAGATTCAATAAATTTTTAAAAGTAGGATGTGGAGATTGATTATTTGTGAAAACTGAGGGAAAATAAGATGGTAATTGCCTTGAGTAGAAATAGGAACAACAAAAATAAGAGTTGGTTTGTGGGGAAAAAATGAAATCAATCTGGTTATGTTTTCATTTAAAATGCCTATGAAATATCCTGGAAATTTCATGAAAAATTGGAACTAAAAATATGAATCAGGCTAGGACTAACTTTTAAGGCACATCTAGCTGAAGAGCAATGAAGCTGTGAGAATGTAGACGCCCACTAGGTGAAAATCAACAGAAGAAAGTACAACACCCAAAACTTATTTTTAGGAAAGTAGAAAAGTATGAGGAGCTAATAGCCAATTGACAAACATACCCAAAAAAACCCAGCTTTCTCATTGAGGGCCACTATTTGGTGGTCACTGGTCAAATTTAAGAAAGTAGATCAGTAAAGAATCAATGGCAAAAGTAATCCTAAGCTTGATAGAAGAGAGTGAGCAAGTGATCAACAGTTTTAACTAATCCTTATGGAATGGAAAGTAAAAGAAAGTTAACAGAGGGTGGGCCACAATGGCTCAGCAGGCAGAATTCTCACCTGCCATGCCAGAGACCTGGGTTCGCTTTCCAGTGCCTGCCCATGAAAAAAAAAAAAAGAAAAGAAAATCAACAAAGGGGGTAATGACAGCTTAAGGAAGACTGAGTCAGGTAGAATATCATTCTTTGTTAACTAAAATCCATCCCTAGTAATGTGTTGGATACTGAACTATCCAGATAGTAAGCACCCCAATTCCACTATTTTTTAAGAGAAAAAATAATGAATTCTTTGGCCTATACAAAAATCCAAAATGCCAGAAAACATACTTCAACATCAAAAATAATAAGCCAGCAGACTATCTAAACAGCATACAGTAATTAAGAGCCAATTGCTTAATAATTGAAAAGGTAACTCAATAGTAGGTATGTCTGAGTGTGGTTTACAAGAATATCAAGGAATATTAGATACTTGTTTTGCTCCTAAGTACAGTGAACCCTGCTTTATGATGCAAATAAAAATAAAATAATAGTTAAAAATATAACTAAGTTGAACCCTTGTCAAGCTGTGTGTCAACTTCATTTTTCAGACTGCTCTTTTATCATGTAACCTGTTGCCTGGGTGGAAAGAGAAATAGAATGAATGACTCAGAGTTATTGATGCAAAAACAATAATAAAGCCGAAGACACCCTGATTTCTTATTTTTTTGCCAGGCATTTTGTATCTAACATTTGATTCATATAACTACTCCATGAGATAGGTAATACATCACTGACCCCATTTTAAAGATAAGGAGACTGAGAATGAGTTTAAGTAGTGAAATCCCCAAAGTCATGTAATTGTTACCTAGTGGAACCTGGATTTGGACTATAGAATTCTGACATAAAGACTTCTTCACTCAACCCTTCAGAATTCCTACGTAGCACATGAGGAGAGTTCCCTTTATTTGAATAGGCATGCCAATCCACCGATCTAGCTCTGCTTACTTACAAGATAAACCTTTGATATAGGAATATTATCCTTTAGGGTGGACTAATTGGCAGTAGTGGTGGAAGATGGTATTCCCTACAGAGACTACCTACTGATGAACTGGTAAATTGATACTGTGAGAGGGACTGTTTGTAGAGTTTTTGCAAGATGATAATTTCAGTAAAGCAAAAAAATATATGTTTTCAAAATATTTTGCTTAGATGCTAGTGATGGCAGTGGGGAGAAAAGACTGGAAGGCAATGCATCCTCAAACTTCTGTAATATGAAGAAGGCTATGAAGCAAACAGATTGTATTTTGAATCCATTTGATCTGTGACAAACTCATAATTTGATCTTTTGTCTAATTTGGATGTGTCAACTCTCCACAGATGGCAGGGAGCGTGTTTGGATACTGATAAGTCAGTTGCTGCTGTAGTATGGGCTACCCAAGTCAAAATCAAATCTCCTCCCTTTCTAAAGCAAATATTGGAGCAAGATGAAAGACTCTGTGTACCTATAAAGGTCCATGGCATGATAATATGACCCTAGAATCAGCAATATCATAAAAGAGGCCTTATACAGTAGAAATGATATAAATAAGGAGATTACATGTTTACAATAGTTCTTTGAGGGAGAGAAATGATCCTCTTTGTTGGCACTACATGAAAATGATTTTAATCACTGTAATAGGGGACATAGATGCTTTGTGAAAGGAAAATTCTATAATAGAACATTTAGGAGGAAAATTATTTTTGTGTGTGACTAGAAGGGTTCACAAAAGTGAAATCAAATAATATGTTGTGTGGACCCAAGATAATTGATGTTTGATGAAAGAAAAGAAGGGGGTGAGGAAGGAGACATTTTAAGGAAGAACTGTAAAATCCAACCAGTTCAATTTGCTAGAAAATTATTGCCCATTATAAAGTACCAAAATTCAAAAAGGTCTAGGAAAATCACACAAAAATAAATACCCCAAATCCTTGTAAATTGCATTAGTCCTATACCTCAATGAAAGCAAAATGTTAACTCAGTGTGAAAATATATTTCTTATATTGTTACTTTTCTTCTAAAATTTAGCAAAACATGACAGCATATTATTACCCCAAAGTATTCACTGTGTTTCAAGAGTTTTTCTTTTTTAAAAAAGTAAACTTACAATGTGTCAAGAAATATGAAGAAATATAGCTATATGAATAGTCCAAATGTTTGACCATGTATATCATTTTCTCTCTTATATAAGCAATTAATTGGCTACCTACTAGTTTTACAATGAATGCAAATTTACAAAGTATTGCTATGGGTAGTATTGCTGGAATCATAGCCAAAACTACCCCATAATGGTAGTTGGAGATGGAATTAGTTTAATATGAGGTCATGCTAGAGCAGAACAAGTCCCTACATGTGCTCATAGGAGTATCATTTCTCTCCCTCAAAGTCCTTATAAGGACATTGTATGACTGTATGACTGGGGTCATTATAAGAAAAGGAAAAGACACAGACACAGAGAGAAGAAAGTGAAGTGAAGATGGAGGCAGAAATTGGAGTTACGCAGCTGTAGCACCAGGAATGCTGGCCAACAATCAGAATCTAGAAGAGGCAAAGAAGGAGTCTCCTCTAGGGGTTGATGAGAGAGCACGGTCTTGTGGAAACCTTCATTTCAGACTTCTAGCCTCCAAAACTGTGAGAAAATACATTTCTGTTGCTTGAATCTACCAAGTTTGTGGCAATTTGCTACAGCAGCCCTAGGAAACTGATAGGAACTTTACTGAAAACCTGTCCCCTCTGTATGTAATCTTGTAAAAGGAATAATGCTAGTATTTTTCCAAGGTCACATTTTTGTTGCATGAGGTCAGGTGAGACTTAAATTCTCTGGTCAATTTCAGCTTCTATTCATATGTTCTTGACCTCCAACCTTGGGCTGCTAGCTCCTTTGCTTCCTCCTTTTAGATTTATATTGGATAAGAAAACTCATATACTTAGCCATCTTCCTAAATATCTTGGTGTGATTCAGTCATGAATATCATGATGATTTGGGTATCCTGAGAAGTGATGTGGGTGACAAAGAGAAAGATAACATTTATGGAGCTTCTGTCAGTCACTGTACTAGTCACTTTACACACCTTATAAAATTTAACCCTAGAAACAATGTTGTGAGCTGGGTTTTACTCTCTGCTTTTACACAGTTGGTTAACTATTAAGTAGCATAACAGGAATAATCAGGATTTTAAAGTACAAGCCCAAACTCTTTATGCCATATTGGGTAGTCACAGTAAGAGAATATCCATTCCACAAAGCAAAAGTTAGTTCCAATGGCTTACAATTGTTACCCAAAGAATTCTAACAGGGTTCTTCCTATCTCACTGTTGTACATCTAATCTCTACTGCAGTTCTTCTCTTTGGGGAATCCCAGTTATTTGTCCCTCCCTTTCTCAGACCACCCCTGTTCCATGTCCACCGCTCCAGGTGTAATCTTAGGGACAAAATTTTACTGTGCTCTTTCACGGAAGCTTTCACACTGAATGACCACATGCCAAATAGATTAGTTGGAAGTAAACACAGCAGAGCTTCACTTTCTATGGAACAAGTCTCCCATATTACTTCTTTGGATTAAATATTCTACCCAATAAAATTCTCCTAACCTGGAGCCCCCCTCCCCCAGAGTTTAGCATCGATACTTTACCCCTTTCTGGTCATATCTTTGTGTCCTGTTCTGAGGTAATTAGGTACCCTGGTAATAATCCAAAAACTGTCTCCTCCCACATTCCCAAGGTTTGGGGGATTTTATGTGTCTTAGGTATAGGAATATCCCATACATCTCATCACAGGATTTCTAAGGCCCAAGTTGGTAGGAGCCAAGTAGCAACAGTTAATCACTATAGATAAGGTAAGCATGGCTACCATAATGGACAACAGGCTGAAAGTAGCAGTCAACATAATCTGACATATAGACACTTATGGCATTGGCTGTTAGATCATGGGTACCTAGAAGTAGAATAGATAAGCAATCTACTAAGTTCTTGTTGGAGCTGTATATGCAGAAGAATTCTAGGTCAAGTGGACAGAAGTCTCCCTTCTATTACGAGAACAGAGAGTCATGGCCACTTAGTCAGTTCCCAGATTTGAGAGTTTACAGACCCAGAACCCCTTAAATGATGGAAAGGTCATGTGCCCTTGGGGAAGGAGCTTGTCACTCTGCCAAAAATTTGCATCGTTCAAACTTTCTCCAGGCTTTCCCAAGGATACCTACAGCCTTTTACCAGGGTATCTTGCACTGGGGAAAAGGAAATGATGAGCTATATCATGGATTACTAGACACTAGCTGAGAAGTGACACTAATTCTGGGAGACCCAAATCATCACTCTGGTCTACCAGTCAGAGTAGGGGCTTATGAAGGTCAGGTGATCCATGGAGTTTTAGCTAAGGTCCATTTCACTGTCACTGAACCCATTCTGTGATTATTTCCCAAGTTCTAGAAGACATACTCAAGCTACTGGCAGACATACTCAAGCTACTGGCAGAATGCATATATTTGTTCTCTGATTAATGGAGTGAGGGCTATTAAGGTAGGAAAGGCCAAATGGAAGCCACTAGAACTTCCCTTATCTAGCAGAATAGTAAATCAGAAGCAGTAGATATCTCTGGAGGAATTGCAGAAATTAATACCTTGAAGGACTTGAAGGATGTAGAGGTGGCGATTTCCACCACACCCCCATACACCACTCTGATTTGACCAATGCAGAAAACAGTTGGGTCTTGGATGATGACAGTGGACTATCAAAAACATAACCAGGTGGTGAATCCAATTGCAGCTGCTGTTCCAGATGTGATATCATTGCTTGGGAAAATCAACACATTCCCAGCAGTATATATTCTTCCTCAGGGGTATAACAACTTTCAACCTAATTGAAAAGTTTAGGAGGCAAAAGGATGAGAAAGAAGGAAGGTAGACCAGGAAATTTAAAGTGGGCAGGTTTATTTCTGCACTCCCGGGTAGAGCTCACCAAACCCAAGATGGAGAGAGGTGAGTCCGCGTGTGGGCTTTGGAGCGGGCAGCTTTTAAGGATGCAGGTCAGGTGACGTCCAGAAGAGGCGGTTCATTAGTTCCAAAAGTCATGTTGGGAGGGGTGACACAACCTCCGCAGCTCCAGTTGCAGTGCCCTTCCCTGTTCCCCCAACCTAACACTAATGTCATAATCTTGTCCACAGGGCCTTTGATCATTTCTCCCTCCCACAAGACATCACACTGGTCCATTATATTGATGATATCATGTTGTTTGGACCTAGTGAGCAAGAAATAGCAATTACCCTAGACTTAATGGTAAGTCATTTATATGTCAGAGTATGGAAGATAAATCTAACATAAATACAGGGACCTTCCACCTCACTGAAATTTCTCAGTGTCCAGGGATGTCGGGCATGTTGAAATATCCTTTCTAAGGTAAAAGATAAGCTGTTGTATCTGGCCTCTCCTGCAACCAAAAGAGAGGCACAATGTCCTAGTTGGTCTTTTTTTGGATTTTGGAGCCAAAATATTCCTCATTTGGGTATACTATTCTGGCCTATTTACTGAGTGACCAGAAAAGCTGCTAGTTTTGAGTCAGGACTGGAACAAGAGGAGGCTCTGTGCCAGATTCAAGTTGCTGTGCAAGCTGCGCTGCCATTTGGGCCATATGATTCAGCAGATCCAATGATGCTGGAAGTGCCAGTGGCAAATAGAGATGCTATCTTGAGCCTTTGGCAGACTCCTATAGGAGAATCATAATGAAGGCCCTCAAGATGGGGTGGACTCTGATGGTTAGGTTCGTGTGTCAACTTGGCTAGGTGATGGTGCCCAGTTGACTCGTCAGGCCATCACTGGACTGACCATTGCTGCAAGGATATTTCATGGCTGGTTGATAAAAGAGAAAGCTGGTGCATTGAATCCTCAGTCAGTTAATTTGCATCTGTGGCTGATTACATCTGCAATCAACTAAGTCATGTCTCCCAATGTTTTAGTTTGCAATCTGCCAGAATGTGATATACCAGAAATGGAATGACTTTTAAAAAGGGGAATTTATTAAGTTGCAAGTTTACAGTTTTAAGGCTGTGAAAATGTCCAAATTAAGATACAGCTATTAAAATGTCCAAGTTTCCAGGGAAAGATATCTTGGTTCAAGAGGGCTGATGATATTCAGGATTTCTCTATGAACTGGAAAGGCACATGTTGGTGTCTGCTAGCTTTCTCTCTAGACTGCTTCAATGGCTTCCCTGGCTCTGTCCATTCTGCTGGTTCTGTTGGTTCTGGTGGCTCTCATGGCTCCCTAACTTTTTCCAAAATGGCTCCCATTTAAAGAGCTCTAGTAAGCAACTCCACCTTAAATGGTGGAGACATATCTCCATGAAAACCATCTAATCAAAAGTTCCCACTCACAATTGGGTGGGTCATATCTCCATGGAAACAATCAGAAATCTCGCTCCCCTGCCACCAGCAATATTGAATGACAATTAAAGAATTTGTTTTTTCTGGAGCACACACCCACCAATGACATAATCCAATCAGCTGAAGAATTGTAAGGAACAAGAGAGACTTTTTCACTGCTTCTTCAGCCAGTGAGCCTCTTCTATGATATTCGTCCAGACCCTTCATCAGAGCTACCAGCTTCACAGCCTGCCCTATGGATTTGGGACATTTCCATTCACATGACTGCATGAGATATCTTTAAAATATCATATTTACAGATATCCCTTGTTGCTTCTGTTTCTCAAGAGAACCCTTACTAACACAGTTGCTTATGAAGTTAATGTGATGTGAGAAACAATTTTGCTTATATATTGAAATAATTGAAAACATTTTTAAAAACTTCGTGGGAAATCTGTTACTTTTGAGGCCAATGCCATTATTCTCAGGGCAAAACTTAAGATTTGGTCTTCATTGAAAAATACAGCTTTACATGTAATATGATGACATGTATGTGGCTGGATTAACTACCTCGAGTTAAGTGGGTAGCAGATCATAATTTATATCATTTGAGGAGATTCCAATGTTGCTAAGAAAAAATTTCTCTGAAAAATCATGCAATAAGGTCACCCAAAACTCACGGTCAGATCATTTTACAGGCTTACATCAGGAATCGATTTAGCATTGTTGATATTTGGGGCCAGATTATCCATCTAAATTCTAATCATAAAATGCCACTGACCAGAACAGTGACCTTGAGCATTTTTTCTCCAAGTCAATTTCTGTATCTGTTAAATGGAGATAATAATATTCTAACATCCTAGGGTTTTTTTTTTTTAAATAAATTAGGCCTTGCAGGTAAAAATTTAGCATGATACCTGGAACATTCTAAATCCTCAGTAAATGTGCTCTTTCTTCCATATCATCATCATTATTACTATTATTATTTCAAATTTATGGGAATTTTTCATTCTACATCATAAAATATCATATTTGATTTTACATTGACAAAATACACTACATGATTTTTTCTTAAAGTAAAATCTTAGCTCAAGAGAGGGGTGCAAGGCTAGCTCAGTGGTAGAATTTTCACCTGCCATGCAGGAGACCTGGGTTTGATTCCTAGCCTGTGCACTTCCTAACAAACAAACATGCTTAATAAACAAACAAAAATCCAACAAATGGTGCTGCAATAAGGGGATACTCACATGAAAAAAGAATGAAATGTGACCCTAATCATACACATTCAAAAAAAAAACTTAGCTAAAGAAAAGTGGACCAACTGTTGAGGTGCATACTCTATTAGTCAAGGTTCTCTAGGGAAACAGAACCAACAGAAAGATCTATAAATATGAGATTATAAAAGTATCTCATGCAACTGTGGGGAGGCACAAGCCCAAAGTTCATAGGGAAGGCCACTAGCTGGCAATTCTAATGATGGTCATCAATGAACCAGGAGGGGTTGGTTGACTGAAGAAGAAATGAAAGTTCTTTCTCCTCCCTTAAAAGTCTTCAATTGGATTAAATACAACTGATTGGATTCCCTTATTGTGGAAAACACTCCATTAGTTGATCATAGATTCAATCAGTCACAGATGCAATCAACTGACTGATGATTTAATAAACCAGCCTACTGGTTTATTAATTGGCTATTAAATGTCCTTGCAGTAATGATTAGGCTAGTGTGTGCTTGACCAAATAACTGGGCAATATCACCTAGTTATATTGGTCCATGCTTTGTCATCTTGGCAGCTAAACCCATCACCTAAAACCATACTTAATCTCTAAATATAACACAATTAGCAGACCTATGTTCCACCCAACAGTACTCAACTGTCCTGTGTACAACCAGAAACACATTGAATCTCTCCAGAATAGGGTGCAGCTTCTTGGATAACATTCATTCTTCAACTTGATATCCTATAACTTAAATACTATAACATGAACAAAGCAACATATGTCATATGATAAGAAAGCAAGATATTTGCCTTATGTACAAAAGCAAATATACTTATAACAAAACAAGGAGAAAACATTTATATCAACACAGTCCTTATTTCTGTAAGTGGTCACGTGGTCATAGTTCATATTTGTCATTACCTTCTTCTACTACCTTTTCCATGCTCTCTTTACCCTCGGAAAGAACTTCAGCTGGCCATGGTTTTTTACCTGTTGGGGTGACCCAAACTTTTTCATTCCTGAAGTTTCTGGACCATTGTTATTCCTAAGTGGATTGGGTTGTTCAGTTTTCCATTGACTTTAATCACAGGGCATGGTGGTCTAAGAGACTCCCTTAGGGACCTCCTGTATTCCAGGAAAACATTTCTTTACCTCCCTTGTATAGTTATAGTCCTGTTTTCCCTTGATAGTCATGATCAAAATCACCCAGCCAGTTCAGTTATCCCCTTCATTATCTGTTGATTGAGAGGCCTAAGAAATTCAAAGTGGCCAGGTGGCAGTCTTAACTTTCAATTCAATGGAATCATTGTTGTGTCTCTTGTTAGGAGTACTCCTCCTTTTGGAACTGAGACCTGTAGACCAACAAAGCTTAAGGTTTCAGGAATACAAAGCAAACATTTTCTAGTGGATCACTAGGTGTGATAGTGAGTGGTGCCACTCTTATTTCCACCTCTTGATTTCTGGACCTGTGAATCCTGGCTATAGGAGAAACAGCACCATAGAGTAGACGGTGGTTAAGAACATACATAACCTCCTGGAGAACATTGCCCAGCCCTTCAAGGTATTGTAGTTTTTGCAGAAGCATGATTTGCAGGTAAGATACACCTATATCCAGAGTATGTGTCTATTCCAGTTGAAATAAATTGCTGTGCCTTCCATGAAGAAAGAGAGCCAATGTAATCAATCTGCCTCCAGGTAGCAGGCTGATCACTCTATGAATAGGGCCATATCAGGGACTGAGTGTGGGCCTCTGCTGCTGACAGACTGAACACTTAGCAGTGGCGGTACCTGGGTCGGCTTTGGTGAGTGAAAGTCCATATTGCTGAGTCCATGCATAACCGCCATCCTTACCACCAGGCCCACTTTGTTCAGGAGCCCATTAGGCAATGACAGGAGTGGCAAGGGAAACAGGATAACTGGTATCCCCACAAAGGGTCACCTTATCAACTTGATTATTAAAACCTTCCTCTGTTAAGTCAACCTCTGGTGAGAATTCATATGGGACACCAATATCTTCATATTCATTGTCTACTCAGAAAGATTTATCCACATACCTCTTCCCAAGAACTCTTTGTTACCAATTTTCCAATCATGCTCCTTCCAAGTCCCTGACCCTCCAGCCAAACCATTTGCAACAGCATATGAGTCAGTTTACAAATGAACATCCGGCCAGTTCTCCTTCCAAGAAAAATGAACAACCAAGCGCACTGCTCAAAGTTCCACTCACTGGGAGGATTTCTCCTCATAGCTGTCCTTTCAGGACATCCCAGAAAGGGGTTGTAGTGCAGCAGCTGCCCATTTTCAACTGGTCCTTGCATATCATGTAGAACTATGTATAAACCAGACCCAAGTTTTCCCTTCCTCAGTCAACTGACTATAAGGAACTCCCCATAGCTCTGATTTGGGAAAGAGAAGGTAATGTGGCAGGAGAGGGACCCATGGGTATTTGGATCACTTCCTCATGTAATGTACTTGTGCATCCAGGACCTGTAAGAACCCTATCTCTTATATACCATATAAGTTTCTGGTGGTCTTTTCTAGTCCATTTTATGATGGAGTGCTGCTGTTTATGCACAAATTTATGGGTTGATGGGTCAGACAACATCCAGCTCAAGATAGGCAGCTAAGGCTCATGGTAACTTGGTGGTCCATGGTTAAGCATTCAGTCTCTTGTAAGACCTAGTAGCAGGCTAAAAGCTGTTTCTCAAAAGGAAAGTAGTTATCTGCAGTGGATGGTAAGGCTTTGCTCCATAATCCTAATGGTCTATGCTGTGATTCTCCTATAAGGGCCTGCCAAAGGCTCAAGACAGCATCTCTATTTGCTGCTGACACTTCCAGCAACATTGGATCTGCTGGATCATATGGCCCAAGTGGCAGAGCAGCTTGCACAGCATCCTGGTCATGTCACAGAGCCTCCTCTTATTCTATTTCCCACTCAAAACTAGCAACTGTTCTGGTCACTTAGTAAATGGGCTGGAGTAGCACACCCAAATTAGGAATATGTTGTCACCAAAATTCAAAGAACCCAATTGTGCATTGCACCTCTTTTTTTGTTAAAGGAGGGGCCAGATGCAACAGCTTATCCTTCATCTCAGAAGATCTCTTGACATGTCCTACACCTCTGGATGCCTAGAAATCTCACTGATATGTAAGGCCCCTGTATTTTTGTTAGATCTACCTCCCATACCCTGACAGGCAAATGCCTTATCAATAATTCTAGAGCAGTTGCTGCTTCTTCCTCAGTAGGTCCAATCAACATGGTATCATCAATATAGTGAACGAGTGTTATGTCTTGTGGGAAGGAGAAATGATCAAGGTCCCTGTAGACAAGATTGTGACATGGGGCTGGAGAGATGATATACCTCTGGGGCAGGGCAGTGAAGGTATACTGCTGGCCGTGCTAGATGAATGCAAACTTTTTCTGGTGGTCTTTACTGACAGTTGTTGAGAAAAAAACATTTTCCAGATCAGCAGCTGCATACCAGGTATCAAGTGATTTGCTCAAGCAATGATACCACATCTGGAATAGCAGCTGCAATTGGAGTCACAGCTTAAATCAGCTTAAACTGATTAAGTTTACAATAAACCAGCTGAAACTGATTAAGTTTACAATAATTTACTCCAAGACTCATCTGTTTTTTGTACAGGCCAAATAAGAGAGTTTAATGGGGATATGATGGAAATCATCATTTATGTATCCTTCAAGTCCTTAAGAGTGGCACTAATATCTACCATCCCTCCAGGAATATGGTATTGCTTCTTATTCACTATTTTGCTAGGTAGAGGCAGTTCTAGTGGCTTCCCCTTGTCCTTTCTTATCATTATAACTCTCACTCCATGAGTCAGAGACCAATGTGGGGATTCTGCCAGTTTCTGAGTATGTCTATTCCAATTAGGCATTCTAGATCTCAGAAAATGACCACAGAATGGGTCCAGGAACCTACTGGATCCACTGTGAGATGGATCTGAGCTAGACTGCCATCAATCACCTGACCTCCATAAGCCCCAACTCTGATGAGTGGACTAGTGGTGTTTTGGGTCTCCTGGAATTAGTGCCACTTCTGAGCAGTGTCTAATATTCCCTGAAATGTCTAGTCATTTCCTTTTCCCAGTGCACAGCCACCATGGTTAAAGGCCATAGTTGTCCTTGAGGAACACTAGAAAGAAAATTAATGGTGTAAATTTTTGACAGTGTTAAATGGACCTTCCCCAAGGATACCAGCCTTCTGGGTCAGCAAACTGTCTCAAGTCTGAGAATTGGTTAAGGGGCCATGACTTTCTGTTTGTTTGTTGGTTTGTTTTTTAATTTAAGTTAGACTCTTGTTCTCTTGACCTAGAATTCTTCTGCTTATACAGCTCAAACAAGAATATAGAAGACTGCCCATTTATTTTATTTCTATGTTCCCCATGATTTACTAGGCAATGCTACAATTCTCTGTGAGCCAGATTATTTTGACTGCTGCTTTAAGTTCTCTGTCCATTATGGTGCTCACCTCTTCCTTGTCTAAGGTAATTAACTGTCACCACATGGCACTGCCAACTTGGGATTTGATCATCCCCATTGTGTTTAAGGATTCCAGCTCAATGGCTGCAGTTCCCACAGTAATATCTGATCTATATAGAGAGGGACAACTACAGAGCTCTTCAGCAATGATAGAGCTAGTTTCATGAATTTATTTCTCAAGGTTCTGGTGAAAGATATGTCCTCTGGACATTCCTGGGGTGTACAAGCAGATCTCCCATGATAAATTCACTCTTACATTCCAACCTCTCTAAGCGTCTAGAGTCACTTATCTACATTATACTAGGGCAGTTGGGGCATTTTGACCTCAGGTAATGTCAGCCACCTTTCAATCCATGTTTCTGCCAACACTCCAAACAATTAAATGCCCTTTCTAACCCCTCGAGCTACAACATTGAATGCATAATGTCTACTTAGTGGGCCCATATTAATAAATTCAGCTTCATCTAACTTACACCATTATCTCACACCCTTAATATCCATTCCCACACATATTCCCCTGATTTCTGTCTATATAGATTGGAAAACTCATACAGTTCTTTTGGAGTATAGCATACCTTCTCATGGGTCACAATTTGTACCTCACTTTTCAGGGCCTATTGGGATTTTAGTCTAGTTATAGGTCTTGAAGAAAAGTGGGATGGTGGGGGGTGGGTTATGAAAAATAGAAGTGCCTTTCAAGCTAATTACCTCAAGGCATTCCATTGCAGTTTCATCTGCAGAAACAGGAATAGTTACTTCAGACAGAGAAGTGTGGGCTGTTTCCTCAGGGGAGTTGGTTATAGGGTTAGTAGGTACTGAAGGGTTAATCTTCTTAGTTTGAGGTTGGATGGAAGACTCCAGTGGGCAGACTGGAGGCTGGGAAGTTCTTTCCTCAAGGCAGGCTGGCAGTTGGTAATCTCTTTCCTCAGGGCAGTCCATACAGGTCTATCTAGAAAAGTGTCCTCAGATTCCAGGGACTCCATCTTCCCATCACCATAATTATCAAGCCATATACCCCCACTCCACATTTCAGGATTCCATTGTTTTTCAATCAAAGCCCTTACTTTAACATCAGACACCCTGCAAGGTTGAGATTTTAGTTTACTTCGTAAATCTGCTACTCATACAATGAGGCTCTATGTCTAGTTTTCAGAGATCTCAAGTCTGCAATGACATGAAATAAGATTTCTTATTTGGAAAGCATGGAAACTTTTACAACAGTCATACAGTGCTTAAGTTGCAAATTTGAAACCTTCAGCTCATACCTTTCCTTCATCACTGTATTCAGCATATCTAACCGCAACCAACCAAAAGCATTATATTTCTTAATTCCACAAAACATTATACTTCTTAATTCCACAAAACACTCTCACCCAAAGTTTTGCCTCATATAAGTGTATAATTAGCAGAGTTGAATGGTGATATTTTGTGTATGTTTTCAATGCACACCATGGACTGTTCGTGCTATCTTGATTATTGGAAACAGTGCCATTCATGCCTGAGTCTAGTCAGAGTAGAAAGCCAATTGGAAAAAAAAACATTTTTAAGATTCTTTTTCTCAAGAACTACTCCCAGGACCAAACTATATTAGTCAGGGCTCTCTAGAGAAAAGAACCAACAGGAGATATCCATAAATGTGATATTTATAAAACTGTCTCACGCAGCCATGGAAATAGAAGAGTCCCAAATTTGTAGGGCAGGTTGCGAATCTGGTAGCTCTGATGAACGGTCTGCATGAACTCCAAAGGAGAGGCTTCCTGGCTGAAGAAGCAGTGAGAAGCTCTCTCTTTTTCCTTAAAAGTCTTCAACTGATTGAATTATGTCATTGATGGGAGGCTCACCTTAGTTGATTGCAGATGTAATCAACCACAGCTGCAATCAACCGACTGATGATTTTATACACCAGGCTTCTGTTTTATCTACCAGCCATGAAATATCCTTGTACTAATGGTCAGGCCAGCGCTTGCCTGACCAGGCAACTGGACATCACCACTTAGCCAAGTTGACACCAAAAGCTAACCATCACAGAAACTTACATCACAACCCTGAGATGTTTACAGGGCTGGGAAATCTAGAATCCTTAAGGAATGTAATTATTATTTGTACTAGCATCATCTGAGCCATAGATGGATTTTACATTTTATGCCACAGAAAACCCCTCTTAAAATGACATCATACTGTCCATAAATGTCAGAGGTCATGAAGACAGTTATTATCATCCCCATTTAGATGTTAACTTTCATTGATTAATGTAAGTAACTCACCAAGAGTGCCTGTCATTCTTAAAATCTTCCTGCATTGTTCATGATAGGTATTTTTAATTTTCTAGTAGAAATTTTATTCATTTTATGGAGTGCTTTCATAGTGACTTGGCCATAATATATAAATTTCCAATCTTGTTAAGTATATCCAAACCCTAGGGCAGAAAATGAGAACTGGAGGAAAGCCTCAGCCTAGGACAGGGTGGCAGAGTTTTTCTTCTCTGAGCATTGGTGGTTGGGCCTGGATTCTTAAATATGTATATGCTCCCAGAGATCCCTGTGGTATGGGTGAGCTGACCTCTGCCATGGAAAACTATGGAAGCAAAGCAGCATGGTTTGACAGAACAGTTCCAGTTCACACCTATCATCCTGGAATAATTAATAGTACTCTTTTCAGTCTCAAAAATATCCTACTTGGATGGTAAATTTTGTAGCCATCCAACCTTAAGGGTTCCTGTGAACAATTCTAGTCCTCAAGGTACTGAGGTTGGTCATAGCTAATAGCCTACAGGTTAACACTTTTAATGCCAATTCTCCATTGAAGCTGCAACTTTTAGATTCCATTTATGTACAGTCTCCTTTCTGTTTGCCTTGAATCTCCAGAAAGCTTTTATCAGAACCTATAAAATGTTCTCCTTTGAAGAGTAAAGGAACAGTTCTGCCTAGTGCTGGGAGCAATGTAGAAAGTTGAATCACGTTCCACTTCACTGGATTCCTATGGAGAAGCACTGGGCCCTGAAGAACTGTGACCTTATCAGGGCAAAATATGGAGGCAGAACATGCAATTGGCTTTCATGGAAGAGTATGCAGAAATGTTGGGGACTGAATCAAGTTCACATCCTAATGCTTAATCCCCTAATGTGAACCCAATTGTAAACAGGATTTTTGAAGAAGATATTATTAGTTAAGGTGTGGAATTATTTGTGAATAGAATCTTTAAGGATGCTATTCAGATGAGGCCAAGGTGAGCCTTAATCCATATGACTGGAGTCCTTACAAGGCAGAGGAAATTCAGACACTGTCAAAAACAACAACAACAACAAAAAACAAGACAGAGAAAGCCACACAAGGAGACCAAGGAGACATATTTCCTAATAACAAGGGCAGAGATGCAAGCCAAGGAACCCCAAGGATTGCAGCAAGCCAGCACCAGAATGTTGAGATTTTGAGAAAGAATGGCCTGTCAAGAATTTGATTTTGGATTTCCAATGACCAAAATCATGAGGCAATAAATTCCTATTGCTTAAGCCAAAACATCATGTGATTTTTGTCAAAATTTTCTGGCAAACTAAGGCAGGGACACTTTTAATAGGTCTCTTTACTAAATGGATAGTTGAATATAAGTAGGAACTTAATAGCAATATGATCTTGTTTTGGAATTAAATACCTAGTCATGCTCATTATTCACATAACTTACTTCTTCACAGAAAGTCTATGAGGCTAGCAGTGCATGAATACAGTGTTATAGGCAAATATATTTACTTATGACTTGATATTTCTAAAATTTAAAAGCATAAAAGAGGTTTTTATGACTAGAAAATATTGGATCTAGAAACAATTTATATAGATTTTGTAGTCCAAAACTTAGATAAGGTATTATTCCTGAAATAAAGATAAGAAAATAAAGAAGTTAAGGGGCAAAAATGCTGCAGAAATCTTTGGATTTAAACAAGAATTACACTAGCAGTTTAAGTAATGAATCTGTTTTTGAAGGTTAGATCTGTGTGACAATGTTCCTCATTCTGTGAGGGGAGTTGAATGAGCCAAGGAAGAAGATAGAAATATTTCCAATCTTAAATAGTACCAGAAGGAAATTATGGATACTACATTACTATACCTTATATATCAGTCAGGATATATCATGATGCATCAGTCAGTGTTCCATAGAAAACTATAACCAGTAAGATGAAGATATACATAGATATAGATGCAGGTTTTGTTGAGATGTAAATGAAAGTGAAGACGTAGATGTATATGTAGGTATATATGATGTAGATATAGGTATATGCATAGATGAGATATAGATATAGTTACATAAACATACAGATAAAGACATTACTACAAGGACTTGTCTTATGTAGTTTCATGGGCAAACTAGCCAATTCAGAAATCCATAGAAATCCTTGAAGCTGCAGACCATAGGAGGAATTTCTTGTCCCTCAGGGTAACCTCAGTTCTACTCTTGTATCCTTTCAACTGATTAGATTAGTCTCACCCAGATGTCCAAGATTATCTCCAATACTTAATAACATCTCATGGCACATGTTAATCACAGCTACAAAATTCTTTCACCTGAATTAGTATTTGACTGAATAACTGATAAGGATAGTCTAGACAATATGGAACATAAAACTGACAGAGGGAGTCATTCTTGGGTGTAAGAGAACAGGAGAGGTTAGTAACTTGCTCATGAGACCATATCGTTTCATAGAAGTGGTATGATTTATAGCCAGGAAATCTAGTTTTCACATCTGGAATCTTAATCAGCACTACACTCTACTCTCACCCCTCAGAGAAGCTTCTTCAAATTTTATTAGATTTATATCAGGATGGATGGATGGTAGAAATATAGAATTTCTCTGCCATATACTTTCTGCTGTGATAAACAGTAAAGATCTTTTATTGGAATGCCTGGTTTTCCAAAGGCTGTGATATTTGATCCAGTCTTTAGGTCAACTCTAGAGACTTTGATTTGTGACCCAACTTAAAAGCAGGTGTGAGGCCATATAGTGATAAATTATTTATTCTTTTAATAAATTTTGTGCAATAGGATTCCTTCTGAATAAAGTCTTAAATGGATTACAAATCTCCAGGCAGTACTGAAGCAATTATTTTGTACTCTTGAGGAAGCACTCATGGTATCATGGAGAGGTGGGCAAAATACTCTAAACCATTTAGCTGAAGCCAAGCATATCAATAACTTTAAAATGAACTTAACAGTAAAGTAGCAGGTTATTGAAGTATCATATCTGGAGCCATTATTTTTCCTCAGCCAGCAGAATATACATACTGACTCCTTCATTTGAAAATTCTATGCACATACAGGGATAAATCATGTAAATACTCCAGGAATGAGAAGTCAGATGGGCAACTCCCAAATTCGCAAAAAGAGGTGGAGTGCTAGAAATCATAAATAAGCAACTGAATCAGACAGACAAACATTCTGAAATTTTTTGGCCTTAAGATTAATAATGGAATTGGATACTTGAGTTTAGGAACCTCAAACAGCTCTCAGAAGCAAAATTAGGCTAGCATTTTTATTTTGATTAGTTCAGTTACACTGGCTTTGGCTTAAGTGTTAGAACAAGAAAAGGTTGGTACTAGGGAGTGGGGAAATGAAGCTTATTCTGGAAAGCAGGGACCTCTATTAGGAAGGGAATTTTAAGGGTAAGAAGTTCTAATTTATGGTATCAGTGGACTTAAGAGAGCATTTTCAACAAAGTATATGAATTAAGAACTTCAAAACAAAACATGCTGAAGTTCTAAGAGGCAAATTTTAGCTACCCACCTTGTATCTTGACTGGTCAAAGGTTCTTACTTCAAGAGATTATAAGAAACTATAAGTATGTTCTTATCATCTGTTTTTGTTGTCCAAGTAAATAAAATAAATTTTAAGACATAAGTTTAACAAGACTTCCAAATGTTCCTTCCTAAACAAGAAAGATTACATTTTAAATGTTAAACATAAATATCCAAGGGCTAAAGGTAAATCCAAATATATTTTAGAATCTCCACCACCTTATTTAGGAATGGACCAAGAGACAGAAGTCCTTTGACTGGCCTTCTGTATTAGTTAGGGTTCTCTAGAGTCTATATATGTCTCACATGACTGCGGGACCACAGAGTCCAAAATCCGCAGGGCAGGCTGTGAAGCCGAGGATTCCGATAGAGGGTCGGGATGAACTCCACTGGAGAGGCTCACCAGCCAAGACAGGAAGAGCCTGTCTCTTCTGAATCCTCCTTAAAAGGCTTCCAGTGATCAGATTAAGCATTACTCATTGTAGAAGCCATCCCCTTTGGCTGATTACAAATGGAATCAGCTGTGGATGTAGCTGACATGATCATGATTTAATTCTATGAAATGTCCTCATGGCAACAGACAAGCCAGCACTTGCCCAACCAGACAAACAGGTATCACCACTTGGCCAAGTTGACACATGAACCTGACCATGACACCTTCTATTGTTAATCCACTATGAATGCATATGGAATTCATAATTGGGAGAAAAGTGCAATTTAGCGGTTTTGGCAAGAAGGAGAAATGATCAAGAAATTAGAGACAAAGTGACTAGGAGATGACTTAATAAGTACCCAGCAGTGCTTTACAGTGATCTGAAGAAACAATTACAGAGTGTTTTTATCACAAACCAGATCAAAAAGAGAGAAAATTATGTTTGGGGGAAAGGGTGAATAAGTAATCAAAGGAGAACTTCTTAGATTCAATATTCTTTTGGAATTAGCAAATATTTTCTTTATAATCAGGTACCAGGTGGTAGTTTCAACTAATAACAGCCTCATTCATTCTCTTACTAGTTTACTTAAGAATAGACAAAGGGCTTTGAGCACTTGGATGTTTTGTCACTCAGACAAAATCACTGATTTTGTCAATCACTTTATCAAGATCGTCACACATTTGTTTTGCTTTTAACTTGAATATATTTTAGTGGATATTTATAATTTATTTTACACTAGTTTTTGTCATACTGGTAATGAGATACATTGAAGGTTTTTACTATTCTTAAGGAAATCAGTTCATTTAATGGTCTGAATCAATGATTTATAACTAAAAGTGGTGTGTTTACCTTACAAATGTAATAGTACATCAAGAAATGTTTTAAGAAGCTAGCATTTCATTAGGTTTAATAAGTATTTCACTAGTGTGGCTAATATGTTCCTAGGAGGAGATATACTCATAATCATTTTTATTTTTTGTCAGAAGCTCTAGTTAGCTTTTTTCTTTTATTATAGAAGTTGCGGGTTTACAGAAAAATCATGCATAAAATACAGGATTCTCGTATTCCACCCTATTATTAACACCTTGCAATAGGGTGGAACATTTGCTACAAGTGATGAAAATACATTTTTATAATTAACTTATTATCTATGGCCCCTGGCTTAACTTAGGATTCACTGTGTAATACAGTTCCATGAATTTTAAAAAATTTTTTATTACAAAAAACCACCTAACATTTCCCTCTTTAACCAATTCAGGTATATATTTCAGTGCTGTTAATTGTATTCATAATGCTGTGCAACCAGCACCACTACCCATCACCAAACCATTTTTATCATTACACACAGGGACCCTGTACATTTTAAGGCTTAATTTACCATTCCTCTCTCACCCCATATCAGTGAGATAATGTAATATTGGCCTTTTGTGTCTGACACTCAACATGATATTTTCAAGGTTCATCCATGTGGTCACATGTATCAGGACTTAATTTCTTTTTATGCCTAAATAAATCCATTCACTTTGGTTGCTTCTATCACTGGCTACTGTGAATAATGCTTTTACAAACACTGGTGTGCAAATCAGTGTTTGAGTCCCTGCTTTCAGTTCTTTTGGGCATATGCCTAGTAGTGGAATTGCCAGGTCATATGGTAATTCTATACTTAACTTTATGAGTAACCATCATCCTTTTATATTGCAGCTACACCATTGTACATTGCCAACAACAATGAATGAGTATTCCTATTTCTCTGCATACTCACCAACAATCATAAAATTCCAATTTTTAATAGCAACCATTCTAATGGGTGTGAAATGGTATCTCATTGTGGTTTTCATCTGCAATTCCCTGATGGCTAATAATGTCAAACATCCCTTCATGTGATTTCTGGCCATTTGTATATTCTTTGGAGAAATGTCTATTCAAGTCTTTTGTCCATTTTTAATTGGCTTGTGTGTCATTTTAGCATTAGGTTAAAGGATTTCTTTATATATTCTGGTATATTAAACCTTTATTGGATATATATGGTTTCCAAATATTTTCTTCCATTCTTTAGGGTGTTGTTTTACTTTCACTATAAAGTCCATTAAGGCAAGAAGGTTCTTAATTTGGATGATGTCTCACTTATCAAATTTTTATTTCATTGCTTATGTTTGGGAGTAAGTTGAAGGAAACATGGCCTAACACAAGTTTCTGAAGATGCTTCCCTATGTGTTCTTCTACAGGTTTCTTGGTTATATTACTGTCTTTGACCTATTTTGAGTTGTTTTTCATATAAGCTGTTAAGAGTCTTCCTTTTTTCTGTTTTCCAAATGGAGAACCAGTATTCCAGCACTATTTGCTGAAGACACAATATTTTTCTCAATTTATTGGCCTTTGCCCTCTTGTCAAAAAATAGGTTGGCCATAAATGTGGCAGTCAATTTCTGAGCTCTCAGTTTGAATCCATTGGTCTACATGTCTGTCCTAGTCCCAAGACCATATATTCTGATAACTGTGACTTTGTAACAAGTTTTAAGATCAAGAAGTGTAAGTCCTCCAACTTCATTCTTCGTTTTCAAGATGACTTTGACTATTAGGAGCTCTTTAATCTTCCAAATAAATTTAATGATTGGCTTTTCCATTTCTGCAACCAAGGTTGCTGAAATTTTGATTGAGATTGAGTTGACTCTATAAATTGCTGAAGGTAGGATTGACATCTTTACAATATTAATCTTCCAATTCATGAATATGGAATATCCTTCCATTTAGTTAGGTCTTTCATTAGTTTTAGCAATACTTTGTAGTCTTCTGTGTACAAGTCCCTTACATCATTGATTAGATATATTCCTAGATATTCAGTTCTTTAAATTGGTAATACAAATGAAAATTTTTGAAGTAATATATTTTTTACATATAAAATTATTTGGAATATCCTCTTATACCCCTTTTTATTTCAGCGGGGTTCATGGTAAAGTTCTCCTTTTCATTTCTGATTTTTGTTATCTGCATACTCTTTTTTTTTCCTTTGCCATTCTAGCTAAAGGTTTGTCAATTTTGCTGATCTTTTCAGAGAACCAACTTTTGGTTTGTTGATTTCCTCTCTAATTTTCTGTTCTCTATTTCATTTTTCTCTGCTCTAATCATTGTTATTTTCTTCCTTCTGGTTGCTTTAAATTCAGTTTGCTCTTCATTTTCTAATGATTACAGATTTAAGGTTAGTCTCTGAGTTGACATCATTTTTAATGTCGGCATTTAGAGTTATAAACTTGCCTCTCAACATGGCCTTTGTTGCATCTGTAAGTTTGGGTATGCTCTGTTTTCATTTTAATTTGCCTCAAGATATATCATAATTAGCCTTGTGATTTCCTCTTTAGCCCATTGGGTATTTAAGAGTATGTTATTTTCTATATATTTTTAAATTTCCGTTAATCTATTTGTCATACATGTCTAGCTTCATTCCACTGTGGTTCAAGAAGATAAGTTGTATGCTTGCAATATATCTGTGTTCATTGAGAGTTGTTTTGTGACTTAAAATATGGTCTATCCTGGAGAATAACCCATGTATACTTGAGAAGAATATGTATTCTGTTTTTGTGGGTTGGAGTGTTCTATATATGTCTGTTAAGTCAAGTTGGTTTAGAGTATTGTTCAAGTCTTACATTTCCTAATTGACGCTATGACTAAATGTTTTATCTATTATTGAAAACACTGTATTAAAGTCTCCTACTATTAATGTACTACCATAAATTTCTCCCTTCAAATCTACCAATATTTGCTTCATATATTTTGTGGCTCTGCTATTAGGTGCATATGGTAGTTAGGTTCACGTGTCAACTTGGCCAGGTGATGATGCCCCGTTGTTCTGTTTCTGTGGACTTAAGTCATCAGTATGTGAAATTCATCTATGGCTGATTACATTTGTGGTCAGCTAAGGGGAGTGGCTTCCATCATGAGTGAGGTTTAATTTAATTAGCTGGAGACTTAAAAGAGAGAGAGGTCAGAAAACAGCTCAGCAGCTCAGCATACCTCATTTCAGCACTCACAGCTTAGCCCAAACATTTGGAAATGCAAAAAAGAATTTCCGTGGGGAAGGCCACTGGAATGCCAAAGTCTAGAGAGAATGCCAGCAAAACACTGCAGTGTGCCTTCCATGTAACAGAGTGCCTCAGATGAAAGCTAGCTGCCTTTCCTCTGAACTATAAATTTTTAACTAATAATAATTTTTAACTAAATAAATCCCCTCTTGTGTGTTGAATTCTGGCAGCTTTAGCAAACTAAATCAGTGTGCATACGTTTATAATTGTTGCATACCCCTGATGAATTGACCCCTTTATTAGTACATAATGACTGACTTTATTCCTCCTAACATTTTATAACATAAGTCTATTTTATCTAATATTGTCATATCTACCCTAGCTCTCTTTTGGTTCCTATTTTCATGGGACATTTTTTTTCCATTCTTTCACTTTCAACCTACTTGGTTCTTTGAATTCAATGTTAGTCTTTTCCTAACAGCACAGTACTGGGTCATGCTGATTTAACCATTTGTCCAATGTCTGCCTTTGACCAGAGAGTTTAATCAATTTACATTTAAAATTACTGCTGAAAATGCAGGACTTTCTTACATCATTTTGCTCTTTAGCCATTTTAAGTCTCATACAATTTTTTGGCCTCAACTCTTCTGCTAATGCTTATTTTTGTATTTATATATTTGTAATATGTTGAGTGACTTCTCTTTCCTATGTGGGCATATATTTTTCATACATTTTCATTTGGTTACCATGGGGTTAAGATTCAACATCTTAAATATATGACTGCCATATATGCTTCCATCTTGACTTCATTGGCATACACATATAGTTTTCCTACATTCCTCTGTCCCCTCATCTTTTTGTACCTGTTACCACTCTCTCTGTGTCAGCTCTGAAGCTTTTTACCAAAATGTTCCCTCTTGAAGGACTCCAGTAGGTGACCCACCTTGAATATAAACCACCTAATCAAGACATCCCAACAATTGAATGAGTCACATCTCCATGGGAACAACTTAATCAAAAAGAATCCACCCAGAAATATTGAATCAGGATTAAAGAACATGGTTTTTCTGGAATGCACACCCATTTCAAAACACACATTCCACCCTATGAACCCCTAAAAAGGTATGTTCTTTCCATATACAAAATACATTCAGGCCATTACAATATCACAAAGCCTGAAAACATTTCATTAACAATACAAATACAATACAAAGTCAAAATCTCATCAAGGCTAGTTACAGGCATGGTTTGTCCTAAGGCAAAATTCTCCTCTGGTTCTGGACCTGTAAAACTCAGAACAAGTTATCAGTTGCCAATATTAAAAGAAGGACAGCCTTAGGATACATATTCCCATTTCCATAGGGTGATATTGGAAGGTAAGCAGGGGCCAAAGGTCACAAACAGTTCTTAAAACCAGCGGGGAAAACTCCATTAGATATCAAAATCTGAGAGTTGTTTATCATTGGGTCTTGATACAGTGGCAGTCCTGCCCTTTCCAAGGGCTTACGCAGCAGCCTTGTTCTGTCCAAATTCTGGGGTGAGGGTTGCAACCTTGGGCACATTTGGGGAGACCACTTTTTTTTTCCTCAGATCTACTCTCTCCAAGCATTGGGGTAGCACCTGGGCTCTCTACCATCTCTAGGGCACATGCTCAATCCCCTCAAAACAATGCCTCAATATCAAGGATCTCCTCAATATTCAAGAACTGTGATCCACCCTCTCTGAGGCCTAGGGCACCAAAACTTTTCCTGAGCATTGAAGATGAAGGCCCACCCCCTGCTTTCAGAGCACACTCAACTTCTCCAAGTTCATGGGTGGTTCTGCTGTCCAGGCCCAAAGTTTCTTGGCTACAGATCTTAGCTTCCATAGTTCTGCCTTTGAAGTTATTTCTCCTTCACTTTGCTCCTTTTCTGACCATTTTAGTTAAGACTGGCAGTGGTTCCATTTACACAGATCCCAAAACACTTTTGTTGGTTTTCTATGTGGTATAAAGGGATCATACCCATCAGACAATAGGACTTTACACAAATCATTTCTGTATAACTCCATCTTCAATTCTGTCCTGTCCTATAATGGCTGACTGCTTCCATGTTTGTTTAAATCCTCATGTGGGGCATTATTCTCTGGGGTCTCACTTTGGGGAACCCTAGAAATTTCCAGACCATCAATTTCTGGTTTCTTTGTACCTAGGAGTTCAGTTCTCAGCTTTTCTCTTTCTTGTTACATTTCACTATAAACTGCAAGGAGAAACCAGGCCACACTTTCCACATTTAATTTGCAATCTCTTCAGCTAATTATCCCAGCTTGTGGCTTTTGAATTCTGCCTTTCATTCAATACCTGTAGTTAATTTTGCCAAATTCTCTGCCACTTTAAAAAAGTATGCCTTCCTCCCAATTTGCAATAACACATGCATTATTTCTGTCTAAGTCTCTTCAAAGTAATCTAGGCTTTCTCTATGAAACTCCTCACAGTTCCCCCAGTACCTTTCCCTTATCCATTAAAAAGCCATTCCAATATGTTTGGAGCTTGCCAACCACAGCACCCCACTTCTCTGGTGTCAAAATATGTTTTAGTTTGCTAATATTGCTGGAAATGCAATATATGAGAAATAGGTTGGTTTTACAATTTTACAGTTCAAAGGCCATAAAAATGTACCAACTAAGACATAAAGAGAAAGATACTTTGACTCAAGAAAGGGCCAATGATGTTTGGCATTTCTGTCTCAGCTGGGAAGGCACATGGCAACATTTGCTAACTTTCTCTTCTGTCTTCTCATTTCAAACTGCTTCACAAGAGGTGTTTTCTTTCTGCATCTCCAAACATCTCTGTCTGTGTCAGCTCTGGAGCTTTTGTTCCAAAATGGTTACCTCTGAAAGGACTCCAGTAAGTGACTCACTTTGAAAAGATGGAGACACATCTCCATGGAAACCCCATAATCAAAAGGTCTCACCCACAATTGGGTGGGTCACATCTTCATGAAAATAACTTAATCAAAAAGATCCTACCCAATAATATTGAATCAGTACTAAAGAACATGTTTTTTCAGGGGGGTACAAAACAGTTTCAAACTGGCACACATATCAAATGATAGACTATAATACTGGCATTTATAATTACCCAAATGATTACCTTTTCCACAAGTCTTAATTTTTTAACATTGCTTTGAACCACTGTCTAATGTCCTTTCCATTCAATCTGAAGAACTCCCTTAGGGTTGCTTGTAGGGTAATGATGAACTCCCTCACCTTTTGTTTATCTGGAACTGACTTAATTGTCCCTCATTTTGGAAAGAAAGGCTGACTAGATGTAAAATTCTTGGTTGGAAGTTGTTTCCTTTTGGCACTTTAAGTATTTCAACCCACCACTCTCTTACCTCCATGGTTTCTGATGAAAAATAGATACTCACTCTAATTGGGATTCCCTATTATATTGCACTTTTTTTCTCTCTTGCAGCTTTCAGAACTCTCTCCATGTCCTTTACATTCAATAATGTGGTCAATATGTAAGGGGGTACATTTTTATTCATGTTTATCCTGTTTGATAGACTCAGGTCTTCTTGGATATGCATATTCATGTCTTTTGTTAAGTTTGTGAATTTGTAGTCATTATTTCTTTGAATATTCCTTCCACCCCTTTCTTTTTTTCTTCTCCTTGTGGGACTCCCATAATGTGTAAATTTATATGCTTAATGGTGTACTAGAACTTTCTTATGCTATTGTCATATTTTATAATTCTTTTTTTTTTCTTTCTGCTTCTCAGCCTGACTCATTTAAAGTGTCCTGTCTTGGACACTGATTCACTCTTCTGCCAACTCCAATCTGCTCTTGAAACCCTTCTGGGGATTTTCCATTTCAGTCATTGTGGTCTTTGACTCCACTAGTTCTGTTTGGTTCCTTTTTAACATTTCTATCACTTTTCTAAGATTCTTCTATTACCTATTCATTGTTTTCCTGATATTCTTTAGATCTTTCTCTGTATTTTCCTTCTCTTCTTAAGCATTTTAAAGATAATTTTGAAGATATTTTTCAGTGTCCACATTGTGATCTACTTTGTTGGTGTTTTCTAGATTGTTATCTCTGCCTTTATTTCTTTGTCTTGTATTCTTTTGCTTTTCACTGTGCACTTTACCATTTTTAAATGTTAACTCTGGGATTTTTTATTGAGATATCTGCTTCTTGATTACGTACATAGCTGGTGATATGCAGAGATTTTCTTGGGCTTCAGCACTCCTATCAGGAAAGTTCAATCAAACCAAAGTGAATGCAGTGTAGAGGGTCCTTCCTCTCTTTTATGGGCCTCTGTTTTGTCCTGGGCTTATGCTTGCTAGCTTTCTTGAAGTTCTCCTATTTATGGTAGTTTGAATTCCCCCACTATTTTCCAGGAGACAGACCTCCATCTCCCAGGTGTTTAAAGCTGGCAATCCTTTGTTCCAGACTGTCCACCTCTGTAGTTTCTTACATACCTTTCTTGGTCTCAAGCTGCTTTTATTTGGAGGGAAAATTCTGGAAGTGGGGGAACCCCAGAAAGGAGTGTCTCAAGTCAGTCTTTCCCAACTGAAACAGTGTCAAGGACCCATGAAGGGGGCAAAGACTGTATCTAAAGTGCCTCAGAGAAGGGATCAAGAAGAGCACCAGAAACTTCTTTCTCAGTGCCCCAGAGGTGAGCTTTCTTGACCTGCCCAGCAATTCAGCCCTTCAGCTAACTTTACACTACAACCCTGAGGAAGCATTGCATGTTTAAGTCTCCTCCACTGCCATGGTCCAGGGTGGGTTGGAGCAATAGCCAACCTCAGAGCCTCCCCAGTCCTTGCAATGGTCTGAAGTCACTAATTAAATGCCATGATAAGTGAACAGCTATGCTGAACGCTGGTCTTGTTGAAGAAGAATTTTAAGTTCTTTGCTGTTACCAGTGAGCTAGCCAAGGGCTGGACACCATGTCAGCCTGTCATAAGAGTGTAGGATGGGCACCAGTAACCACCATATGGAAAGAACCATATACTGGTCTTTATGATTATTTACCACCCTCCTCCTTCTGCTGTTCCCTGGATGCTTTACAGTGTTCTACTGGCATCCAGAGTTTAAAAATAGTTGTTTCAGACAGTTCTTTCCTATTTAATAGTTCTTCTGATGGAAGTATGAATCCTGGAGCTCCTTTCTCTGCCATCTCCCCACCATCCTGTTGGGTAGCTGTCTTAAATAGATGATCAAATTGACTCCCATATTTGAAATCATCCTACTAAACAAGTAATGATTTCACTTAAATTTTTTTTGTGCGTGTGTGTGATTCCTCTCCTTCTTCACTGGAATAGAAGAAACATGCCTGTAAACCAAAAAGGGCAGGCATGGATCATCTTCCCAGGCCCATTATTAGTATTTCAAAATGCTTATTTAGAATAAAATATATTCCATGAAATCTTGGCATCAGTAGGTTCTAATTATGATTCTGAAATTTGTTGTGTAACTATTAAAAAGTTTACACAACTATTAAAAAAGTATTACTAAACATAAATTTAGAAATAAGTTAATAAAAAGGAAGTATCACACATTTTTCATGCTGGTAACCAAGACTACTTGTTTGTAATGACAACTAAGCATTAATTTTGAAAAGGATGCTATTCTCCTTGGCCTCATTGGATATAAAACCTAATTAAGAACAAAATTGGCATGTTATAAATATTAACATGGATAACAAAGAAAAAACAAATTCAGATTTTAAAGGATCCCATTTAGAACACAACCTGATCCAGCTTACAACACAAAACTTTAAAATGCACTTATACTTTTTGCACAAACTGCAACAGCAGGACATATTATGCTTTAAGAGGAAAATGTGTTAATAGCCATATCCATAGATTGTTTTGCATGCTTTACATTAAAAATTACATAATGTATTTGGATGAGACCTCTCTTTATTTGATACTATTTCAGTTATTTTAGATTAAATATGAGTGTAAAAGAAGGCATATTTTTACTCACATATAACTATCCATGTTGATATAGGAGAAAACATAACGTAGCTAATATATATATTTTAAAATATATTTTAACATATTTAAATGTGAGAGAAAAATCAAAAGATCACTAGTACATTTTATGGCTGGAGAAAAAACAGGCAATTTGTGTTGTTTTTTGTCTGTTTCTTTTGTTTTGTTTTTTTTTCTTTCCATTCAGATAATATACAAGTAAGACATTGTATTAAATGTCTTCCAAAATTTATCCAAAATTGTTTATAGGTAAACTCAGTATGTCCATAAGGGTAGCCTTGACCTGTAAAAAATGCATTTGTCAATTACCATGTGTTTTGGTTTGGTAAAGTAGCCAGAATGCAATAAACCAGAAGTGGACTGGCTTTGAATAATGGGGAGTTATTGCTTACAAGTTTATATTTCTAAGCCCATGAAAATGTACATATTAAAGCATCTATAGGATGATACCTTCTCTGAAGAACAATTACTGGTGAGATTTATCTCCTCTATCACATAGGGAGGAACATGGCATTGTGCCCTTTTCTCTCCCAGGTTCCATTACTTCCAGACCTGGCTTCAGTGACTTCCTCTCTCAGCTTTTGTGGGTATGTCCTTGCCTCTAAGCTTCTCTGGGACTTTTCTCATGAGGTTCTTTTAATTTCATCTCTTACCTTTTGTATGTATTTTATTCTTTTATAAAGGACTCCAGTAAGAGGATTAAAACCCACCTTGAATAAGATGCGGTCACATCTCATAGGAAATAACCTAATCAAAAGGCCCCACCTACAAGAGGTCTATACCCACAGGAATGGATTAAAGAACATGACCTTTTACAGGGTACATAACAGGTTCAACCTACCACACTGTGATATTCTAAGTTGAGTTCTCATAACATTAAAATCATGAAATTTAAGATCAAGAAAAGTTCTTAGAGTTCTGTTAAGGACTATTCTATGGCTTTCACTCAGTAAAGTGTGTTCTTTTAGTCCCCCTAAATTACTGAAACTTTTGATTAATCATCAATTTATAAGTACATTGAATGTTAGACCATGTCTTCTCTATGTTTGAATGTCTGACAACTATGGCAATACTGGTACCCAATAGGGGGTTAAAATTTCTAAGAACTAAGTCTTGGGTTATTGAGATTCAGCAGAAATAAGAAGGAATGCTTCACAAAACAATAAATCTATATTGTAATCATTTTTCTGCATTTCTTGACCATATATATGATTAAGGTAAATGCTACAGTCATTTTTATGGTGCTATCTTTGCCTTTCAATTTACCCTTACCTTCCTTGCTTAGCTAAATCTATTCCCCCTGCAAGGCTCAGTCCAAAGCCTCACTTCTTCTGGGAATCCTTTCTTATTCCATCTAGCATATAGTCAATGTCAACCAAAGATTTTTTTAACTGCATACTTTTTGGTGCTCTTCTCTGACTGTCTCTTTTTTTTCCCATGTTCATATCTCCCACATATTCCTCTGTGGATATGTGAGAGCAAGACCATGGCTAATGTACCTTTTTTTAATTTCAGTCCCATACACTGTGCTGTTAATGTTTTAAACATTCAACACATTCTTATTGAATAAATTAATTAGTTGAAGTAGTATGGAAATATGTAAAAAAATAATATTTTATTACAGCATTAGTTCATTAACACCCAAGTGAAGTGCTTGTAGGAGAAACAGTGTGTGCTTGGTAGGAGAAGGAATCATCTGAATCTATTTATTCCCTCTCACAAATCACTCTCTCTACTTAGAGATGCTACTCTGGAAAATGCATTGCACGTGTAAATGAGATATCCATAGTGAATAAATCATGTTACATGTGACTGATTTAGATATTTATATGAAAACAAATTGCAGGAAAAATTGTGACTTTAGAAAAGAAAGACACTTTGCAGTTTCCCTGACAATTTTTTCCCTCGAAAATTGGGTTAAATTTGTAGTTTTCATTTTAACTTGATATATTTACTATGACTCAATTTTCCCTATGAACATATCCTAAAAGATTTCTTACCTTAGGGTTATCTTTATTGTCTCAGTACTGTTTTTAGATATCAAAACTACCTTTTAATCTTCTGCCATTAATATAATTATGTTTCTCAAGGACATCTAAGATTTTTTCCAGAGTATATTAGTTAAATTATTTGATTAAAATTAACTGAAAAGTTACTGATTCCCAGAGCCTGCCCATGCCAAAATAAATAAATAAATAACTTAAAATTAATAGCTAATTATCTTTTGGTTAATAGTATATACTTTATCAGTAGTACTCAATCTTATAATAACTTTACTTTAACAACTGCAACATTTTCTCCTTTTTAAAAAGTGAAAAATGAAATCTTTAAGACATGCAAAATTCACAAAAATAATACAGCGAATATTCATCTTAATTAATACCCATTCAGCTTAATTAATGGAAATAATTTCCTCTAATAGAGTAGTAGTTCTATATAATACTAGGTCAGATTCCACAACACACACACACACACACACACGCACCTTCTATCCCATGTTATTCAGAATACAGAATTTGACAATTTTTGTGGCTAAAATTTTGTAATTTTACATCATATAATTATTTCTTTACATACTAGTCAGGGATCTCCAGGGAAACAGAACTGACATGGACTGCACAAATATACATGTCATGGGTGTCCCAGAGGAGAGAAGAAGGAAAAAAGGGCAGAAAGAATATTTGAATAACTAATAGTAAAAAACATCACAACTTTTATGAAAGTCATAAGTATATATGTCCAAGAGGCTCAAAATACTCCAGAATGAATCCTAATAAATGCATTTTGAAACATGTACTAATAAGAATGTCAGATGCCAAAGATAAACAGAGAATTATGAAAGCAGCAAAAGAATAGCAATACATCATGTACAAGGGACCCTCAATAAAACTAAGTACCAATTTCTCATCAAAAACCATGGAGGTGAGAAAGCAGCAGTTTGATATATCTAAGGTCTGAAAGAGAAAAACTGCAAGCCAAAAAATCTTTATCCAGCAAAACTGTCTTTCAAAAATCAGAAAGAGTTTAATATACTCACAGATAAGCAGAAAATGAGACAGCTTGTCAACAAGAAACCTACTTTACAAGAATTACTGAATGGAGTTCTGCAAGGAGAAAGCAAAAGATAAGAGAGAGTGAAGAAATGAAGATCATCAATAATGCTATAAAAAGGGTAAATGCAAAACCCAATAACACTGAATCTCCAATATACAACTCTTCTCTTTAATTATATAAGAATAGGAAAACAATTGAACAAGAAAAAGGCATACTTCCTGTTCATGGACATACAAATTATAAAGCAGTAAAGTGGGGAGAAACACTATAAAGAAAGGAAACAGAAGTATATGGGAACAGAAAACATGTATGCTATTGAAGCTAATATGGTCTATTTTCAAATTAGTAGCATATAGATATAGATATATAAATCCCAGGGAAAACACAAAGAAAGTATTTAAAATTATAGAGAAACAGAAATGAGAAAAGGATCAGCCAAGTACATCACAAAAGATCAACAATACAGAAAAGGGGATTGCAAAAAAGGAAAAGAGAGACAAAAATAGGATATGACATTAAAACCAAAGGACACAATGGCTGAAATAAGTACTGCTTTTACAGCAATAAAATTGACTGCTAAAGATGAAACTCCCCAATAAAAAGATACAGGTTGGCAGAATGGATAAAAAGCATGATCCAAGTATGCAGAGTTTACAAGAGACACACTTTAGACTCAAAGATAGAAGGAGGTTGAAAATGAAAGGTCAGGAAAAGATAGTCCATGTAAACAGTAACTAAAAAAGAGCTGAGGCAGCTGTACTAATATAAGACAAAATAAACTTTAAGTCAAAGCTGTTATTGGAGACAAAGACAGACACTATAAGAAAAAGAGTAATCTACCAAGAAGAAATAACAATCCTAAATATTTATGCACCTGACCACAATGCCTCAAAATACCTTAGGCAAACCTCACAAAACTGAAGGGAAGAAATAAATAACTCTACAATAATAGTAGGAGACGTCATTATACCACTTTCACTAATAGATGTGACATTTATACAGAAAATCAATAAAGAAAAAGAGAACTTGAGTAATATGATCAATAAACTAGAAGTAATAGGCATATACAGAACCTTGCACCTGAAAGCAAAAAAGACATACATTTTTCTCAAGTGCACATGGTTCATTCTCCAGGAAAGACAACATGATGGATCACACTATGAATCTTAGTAAATTTATAAGATTGAAATTATATGAAGTATCTTCTATAACCATAAGACAATGAATCTGGAAATCAACAGGCAAACCACTGGAAAATCACCAAATGTAGGGACATTAAGTAACACTCTTAAATAATCACTGGGTCAAGGAAGAAATTGCAAGAGAAATCAGTAAATAGCTTCTGATGGTTGAAAGCAAGAACAAAACATAACAAAATTATGGGATGCAATGAGGGCAGTGTCGAGAGGGGAAAGTATGACCCTAAATATCTGCATTAAAAAAAAAAGAAAGAGCTAAAATCTGAGACTTAACTGCACACCTGGAGGAACTAAAAAAAAAGACAGCAAGCTAAATCAAAAACAAAGAAATAATAAAGTAACAAATATTAGAGAAGAAATAAATGAAATTGAGGATGAAAAAAATTGAAAAAATAACAAAGCCAAAAATTAGTTATTTAAGTAGATTTTTTAAATCCACAAGATAGAAATTTTATAAGAAAAGGAAATTGCATACCATTTTCTCTTATGAATATAGATGCAAAAATCCTCAACAAAATACTTGCCATTGAATCCAACATAACATCAAAACAATTATACACCATGAACAAATGGGTTTTATCCCAGGAATGCAGGGATGGTTCAACATAAGAAAATCAATTAGTATAATACATCACATCAACAAAACAACAGGGGATAAAAAACACATGTTCATCTCAATTGATGCATAAAAGGCATTTGAAGTAATTCAACTTACTTTCTTAATAAAACACTCAAGAAAATAAGAATAAAAGAAAACTTCTTGAACATGATGAAGGACATATATGAAAAACTAACAGCATCATATTCAATGAAATGAAGCGATTCCCTCTAAGATCAGAAAAAAAGAGAGGATGCCAATTCTCACTATCTCTATTGTACTGGAAGTTTTAGCCAGAGCAATAAGACAAGAAAGAAGTAAAAGGCATTCAAATTAGAAACAGCAATAAAAACTCTCACTATTTTCAGATGACATGATTCTAGAGAAAGTCCTGAAACATCTACAACAAGGCTACTAGAACTAATAAAGGAATTCAGTAAAGTGGTGTGGTATGAGGTCAACACACAAAAATCAGTAACTAGTTTGTTTTTGTGCACTAGTTTGAGTTTTTACTGCACCTCATAAAAGCCTTTTAACCCATTTTTTATGAGTGCAGACCTATTGTGGGTGGGATCTTTGGGTTAGGTTGTTTCCATGGCAATGTGAACCAGCCCATTCAAAGTGAGTCTTAATCCTATACTGGAGTACTTTAAAAGCGCTCACTGACAGAGAGAGCTCAGAGAAAGAAAACTCCCACGGAGATATTTTGGAGAGAAGCTAAGAGAGAAAGAAAGGGATCCAGCAGAAGCAAGAAGGATCCACAGAAACAAGGTTTTCATAATCACATGGTCATACCATAAAAGCTATATAGTTATGCAGTCATCTTCAAGAATGAAGGCTACCAGATTACAGTTCAATGGTTTCAGGAATTTCCTTCTAGTTACTCCAATACACCAATGACTAAAAAGGGATATCTTATATAATGCATAAGAATAATCTCCAGAACGACACCTAGAATCTCTTTGAAATCTTTTAGCTAATGGAACTTTGCTTTGTTTCCTCTCTATTCCCATTTTTGGTTAAGAATTCCTTCTCAATCCCACAATGGCAGGGCCAAGCTCATCCCTTGGAGTCACATCCCATGTTGCTAGCAGATTTACACCCTTGGGTGTCATGTCTGATGTTGAAGCAAGGCAGTGAGTTTATCTGTAGAGTTGACTTAGAGAGAGATGCCATACTGAGCAATAAAAGAGGTTCTCTGGAATGACTCTTAGGCATAATTATAAGTAGTCTGAGGTTCTACTTTACAGGAATAAGTTTCAGAAAGGCAAGCCCCAAGATCAAGGGCTTGGCCTATTAAATTGGTAGTCCATAATGCTTGTGAGAATATCAAGTCTTCCCCAGGTAGAGAATTTTAATATTTCCACATTTTCCCTCAATCCCTCAAGAGTACTTTGCAAATACTTTTTTATTTTCTGTCCAGATTACTCTGGGGTATATTAGGACATCACACTAATCTTGTTGGTACAAACCAACAAGACCTCACTCCATTTTCAAGGTTCCTTGTTATTACAGTGTTCAAATAAACTGACCATATAAGTTAGAGTAGATAGTGTGCTGCAGAAAATATAATTTTTACATCAAATAAACACCTCTTCTTTTGGTCACACACAGAAGTTGAAGTTTAAAATACAGTCAATAACATCCTTTAGCCTTTAGTCTGATTTACCTTGGTTCTAATCAGATCAACTTCATTCATATCTCTAATTGAAATGTTATCTTTTTTTCAGCTTTTTAACAGTTGCTATATGGGATAATGCTGACTTTCATAGCTGCAGAGCTCCAGCTGTGAGTCTCAGGTGTCACACAGATACCCAAAGTTCCAGGGAATGGCCAGGTTATACACAAAGAGCTCAATATCTCTGAATTCAGAAATAATTGTTACAACTCCAGATTAGCTGTGACTGCTGTAAGAGTTTACAATCCAGTAACCTTTACAATCAGTCTTCCCCTGATAAACTATGCTCTCAAATTCAATTCTCAGAGTTTGCACATTGCAGTTAGCCCAGATTAGTGAGACATTATAATATCAGTCTTTTCATTTCTGGCTTACTTCACACAACATACTGTCCCCCAGGATTCATTTACCTAGTTGCATGTCTCAGAAATTACTTCCTTCTTGCAACTGCTCAATTTTCAACTGTTATATACATCACAGTTTGCCATTCTGTTCATCAGTCAATGTACCCTTAGGCTGCCTCCATCCATTGCAAGTCCTGAATACTACCACCATAAACCCCAGTGTGCAAATGTCCATTCTTTTCCCTGCTTTCATTTCTTCTAATTATATACCAAATAACAGAGTTGCAGTATCCCATGGCAACCCTATACTTAGTCTCCTCTGGAATCACCACACTGTCCTCCAGAGGGGCTGCACCATTCTCCTTCCCTACCAACAGTGGAAAGGTACATCTCTTTCTCCACATTTTCTCCAGCATTTATATCTTTCTGTTTATTTTTTACACAGTTTTATTCACACATCAAGAAATCACATACCAAAATCCATCCTAAGTAAACAATCACTGGTTCCTGGTTAATCACATAGTTTATGCATTCACCACCACAATATATATGAGGACATTTCAATTTCTTCCACAAAGAAAGAAGAAGAGGGGAAAAAATGAAGAAAAATAAAGAGGAGAAATAACACCACAAACAAGATTTCCATATCGCTCCCTTATATCTTCCTCTATTGACATTTAGCTTCGGCATATTGCCCTTGTTACATTTAACAGAAGCATATTACAAACATGCAATTATTGTTTTTGTAATCATAATGTAATTATAGTTACTGTTAACTATAGACCATAGTTTGCATCAGTTGTATTTTCCCTATACCATCCCATTTCAACACCTTGTACTTTTGAAATTCATTTGTTCTTCATCATGTAAAAATATTTATGTAACTGTACATTTAATCACCATCATTGTTCATTCTAATTTTCACTTAGTTATACAGTCCCAGTCTTTACTTTATCTGCTTTATTTCCTTCAGGTGTCATACATGCTCCTACCTTCCTTTTTCAATCATTCACACTCTAAACTTTGTTCAGTGTACTTACAATATTTTTGCTACCATAAGATAGCATTGTGTTATACATTTCTGGATCTTTATAATTAATTCTTTTGAACATTCTGTACTCCTTCAGCATCAAATGCCCAATTTCTGCCCTCTTTCTATCTCCTGATAACTGTGTTCTCAAGTTAACTATCAAAGTTCACCCTTTAATGTTACTTCATATTAGTGAGACCATAAAATATTGTCCTTTTGTTCCTGGCTAATTTTTCTCAAATGTTCTCAAGGTTTATCCATATTGTTGCATGCATCATGACTTTATTCTGAAATATATCTTTTTTCTCTCTTTTTACCCATACTGATAGTCTTCATTTCTACTCTCTTCTCCAAAACTCTCTCACCTGTATTTTCCTACATGCCTATAGTGCTCTCTTTAGTAGAGCACGATTCTTGTTCAAAATTCTCTCAGTGCCTGTTTGTCTGCAAATATGTTAAAACTAATGACATTTTTGAAGGGCAGTTCTGTCAGATAGAGAATTCTTGTTTGGCAGTTTTTCTCTTACATGTAATAATCTGATTAGTAAGTGTCTTGGAGTAGGTCTACTCAGATCTATTTTTGTTTGAAGTATACTGCACTCCTTGGATGTGTAATTTAATGTCTTTGTTAAGAAACTGGAATTTTCAGTGATGATTTCCTTCATAATTCTTTCTGCCCCTTTTCCCTTCTCTTCTCCTTCTCAGGACACCCATAATAAAAATATCTGTGCATTTCATGCTGTCATTCCTTTCCCTGAGACTCTGCTCATATTTTTCCAATCTTTTCCCTATCTGTTCTTTTATGTGTAGGATTTCAGATGGCCAGTCCTCAAATTCACCAATCCTTTGTTCTGCCTCTTCAAATCCTATGCTGTCAAAACTGTCAAAAGTTTTCATCGTGTTTTTCATCTCTTATATTGTGTCTTTCATTTCCATTAGTTCTGCTGTTTGCTTTTTCAAGATTTTGCATTCTTTTGGCCACTAGTATCTTCTTTATATCCTTCTTCTCTTCTGCCATATTTTCCTTCACCTCACTGGTTTGATTTTTTATTTGACTTAGAAGATTTGTTTGAACAACTTCAAAAGTTTCAACTCCTGTATCTCATTTGAACTGTTAGCTTGCTCCTTTTGGAACACATATTCATTATTCCTAGTATCTCATAAATTTTTTCTGGTGTCTTGGTATCTGATCTCATTAAAATCAGATATTCTGACAGTCATTTTCCCTCTTTTACCTAGGGTTTTCATGTTGGTTAACTTTGTTCTCTATCTGTTATTTGGCATTCAATAAAATTTATTTCAACCCTCCAGCATCACTTCTGTTAAACTGATCAGAATTTTTCAGCTCTTGTTTTTCTGGTTTTTGCCCTGCCTATATGGAACTTTTTTTTTCTTTATTCTATACATATTTTATTAAAATCTAGCAGTAAAACAATGCTAATATATAACATCTGCAAAATAGAAATTGCAACCTTCTCCCAAATTTTCTTGGAAAAGTCCACATATTCATTTCTTTATGGTAACTGTAACTTGGCTTTAGGTTCAATATTCATTCATTTTCTCATATAATAAAAATTCTATTTGGAATACCAAATTAAATCAACTTGAATCTGAAGTTGAGGGATTATTTTATAGTTCATAGTTTGAGACTGGTGTGGGCTGCTGATAATCTTAGGATTTCTTAGCTTGCATCTCTGCCTCTTATACTGTTTCTTAAGCCTCCATCTTTGATCCTTTATTATTTAACATTTTAAATAATAACTTGAATAAGAATATTGGTTATATGTTGATTATATCCATAGCAGGGTTGGCTGGCTGGAACCTTTTTTTGAGGAGCACATCCCCCAGATATGATTGACGCCAATCAGATTTTCCCAGACAAGTTAAGACCAGGGTCAGGAGGGGGTTGTATTCAGTATGAAATTTCTTTGAGGTTGAGATCCAGCAGATTGTCGACTTTCCTATAGATTCTGTGCTTTCCCTATCCTGCCCAGTGGGTGGTGCTTGTCAGCCCACAACTCCCTACCAGGGTAAAGTGGTATGGAGTCTTTAATTCTCAGTCTGCTGGAGGCATGGTTAAGAGAGGCTGAGGTGGAAGGCAAGCTTAAGCTATCTCTGATTCCCAGCCTCTGGGGTGTGAATTCTCTGAAGGAGGGCCACCACTTGAACTGTACCCCACCCCCCTTCTCTTAGGGACTATCTCCACTTCACTTGTTACTTTGTCTCTCAGACCTATCTTAACTCCACCCTTGCCTGGGTCAGTGATGTCCATTGAAAATGCTTGATGCTTTCTCCAATGAGCTGCTTATAATAAGTTCCCTACTGAGATCTCTGCTCTTCCACCCCTTCCAGACTGGTATATAAAGTATGCCCAGTCATGGATTTCCCCCAAACATTTGTTAAAGCCAGTTCCTGGCTATTTACTAGCTGCTTTAGAGGACTAACTAAATTCTGTACCTCCCTATTTCACAATTTTGCCCCACCTTAGAGGATTAAATTTTGAGAGAAAGCATTTCTCATGTTGGCTCATTGGATTTTTTTCTCTGTTTATTAGTGAATTTATCTTTTTTCCTATGTTAATTGAAATTATATATTTTTTAGAATTATCTGTTATTTTGCTGACAAAAAAATGTTCAGACTGAGTCAGACTAACATGAATCAATCATCTTACCC
>PVIY010016075.1:21206-52459 GCA_004026745.1 Myrmecophaga tridactyla | reverse complement strand
GTCATGTCCCACGGAGACAGGGGGAGGGTGGTGAGTTTGCTTGTTGGCTGGAGAGAGAGGCCACATCTGAGCAACAAAAGAGGTCCTCTTGGGGGTGACTCTTAGACTTAATTTTAAGTAGGCTTCACCTATCCTTTGTGGGATTAAGTTTCATATGAACAAACCCCAAGACTGAGGGCTCAGCCTATAGCTTTGGTTGTCCACACTGCTTGTGAGAGTATCAAGAATTCAACTTCAGGAAGTTGAATTTTCCCCCTTTCCCACCATTCCCCAAAGGGGACTTTGCAAATACTTTTTTATTCACTGTTTAAATCACTGTGAGATTTACCTGGGCATCACTCTAGACAAACCAACAAAATCTCATGCCCTACTCAAGGTTCCATGTACTTATGGTGTTCAGTTAAGCTGTCTATATAAGTTATATTAGGAAATGCACTAGTCAAAATATAAATTTTGTACCAAATAAACATTTTTTGCTTTAGTCTCACACATAAGTTGCATTTTTAAAATATTAATTGCCATCTATTTTCAGCACCCTGCAGTAATGACATTCCTTTGTTCTTCCTCATGCAAAAACATTAAAAAAAATTTGTACATTTAGTCACTATCATTATACATTCTAGGCATTCCTAGATGCTACCATATCAGTCTTTCTTTCTTTCTGATTTCATTTGTGCCCCCAGCCCTCCTCCCTCTATCATTCTCACATGCAGCGTCATTCAGGGTTTTAACATAATTGTATTACAGTTAGGTAGTATTGTGCTGTCCATTTCTGAGTTTTTATGTTCAGTCCTATTGCACCATCTGTATCCCTTCAGCTCCAATTACCCAATATCTTACCCTATTTCTATCTCCCGATGGTCTCTGTTACCAACGTAATATTCCAAATTTATTCCCTAATGTCAGTTCATAGCAGTGAGACCATACAGTATTTGTCCTTTTGTTTCTGGCTAATCACACTCAGCATAATGTTCTTAAGGTCCATTCATGTTGTTACATACTTCATAACTTTATTCTGTCTTACAGCTGCATAATATTCCATGTTATGTAAATGCCACAGTTTGTTTAGCCAACCTTCTGTTGATGGACATTTTGGCTTCTTCCATCTCTTGGTAACTGTAAATAATGCTGCTGTAAACATTGGTGTGTAAATGTCCATTTGTGTCCTTCCCCTCATGTCCTTTGTGTAGAGATAAAATAAAGATGGGTCCTGTTTGTTCATCTATTCTTCCAGACTATGTCTTTTGATTGGAGAGTTTAATCCATTAACATTCAGTGTTATTACTGCATAGGTAGTACTTTCTTCTACTATTTTCCCTTCTGGATTTTATATGTCATATCTAATTTTCCTTCTTTTTACCTTTACTCATGATCTTCCTTTCTACACTCTTCTCCACAGCTTGCTCTTCTGTCTTCGTATCTGTCTCTAGTGCTCCCTTTAGTATTTCTTGCAGAGCTGGTCTCTTGGTCACAAATTCTCTCAGTGATTTTTTGTCTGAAAATGTTTTAATTTCTCCCTCATTTTTGAAGACAGTTTTGCTGCATATGGAATTCTTGGTTGGCAGTTTTCTCTTTTAATAATTTAAAAATATCATTCCACTGTCTTCTTGCCTCTATGGTTTCTGCTGAGAGATCTGCACATAGTCTTATTGGGCTTCCCTTGTATGTGATGGATTGCTTTTCTCTTGCTGCTTTCAAGATTCTCTCTTTCTCTTTGACCTCTGACATTCTGATTAGGAAATTTCTTGGAGTACGTGTATTTGGATCTGTTCTCTTTGGGGTACGCTGCACTTCTTGGATCTGTAATTTTAAGTCTTTCATAAGAGTTGCGAAATTTTCAGTGATAATTTCTTCCATTAGTTTTTCTCCTCCTTTTCCGTTCTCTTCTCCTTCTGGGATACCCACAACACATGTATTCGTGCGCTTCATATTGTCTTTCAATTCCCTGAGTCCCTGCTCATATTTTTCCATTTTTTCCCCTATATTTTCTTTTTCTTGCCGGATTTCAGATGTTCCATCCTCCAGTTCACTAATCCTGTGTCCTGTCTTTCAAAATCTACCATTATAGGTTTCCATTGTTTTTTTCATCTCTTCTACTGTTACTTTCATTCTCATGAGTTCTGTGATTTGTTTTTTCAGACTTTTGATTTCTTCTTTTTGTTCATTACTTGTCTTCTTTATATCCTCCCTCAATTCATTGATTTGGTTTTTGGTGAGGTTTTCCATGTCTGTTTGTATATTCTGAATTAATTGTTTCAGCTCCTGTATGTCATTTGAATTGTTGGTTTGTTCCTTTGACTGGACCATATCTTCAATTTTCTTAGTGTGATTTGTTATTTTTTGCTGGTGTCTAGGCATTTAATTACCTTAATTAGTTTATTCTGGAGATTACTTTCACTTCTTTTACCTAGAGTTTTCTTGCTGGATGAATTTGTTGTCTATCTGTTCTTTGACCTTCAGTTCAGCTTTATCTGGACCTCTAGCTTAAATTTTATATAACAGAGGAGAAATTTTCAGTTCTTGTTTCTTGCCCTGCTTGTATGGTGCCTTCCCCCCCTGCCCCCCCCGCCCTTAGGAGGATCTACTTAGATATTATAGACCTCAGTTGGATTTTCCCAGACCAAACTGGCCTCCTATCAGGAGGAAAGAGTCACCTGCGTCAGTTTTCCCTGAGGGTGAGATCCAGCAGATTGAAAGACTTTCTTGTGAAGTCTTTGGGCTCTGTTTTTCTTATCCTGCCCAGTATGTGGTGCTTGTCTGCCTTCGGTTCCCACCAGCATGAGATGATGCAGTACCTTTAACTTTGGCGGACTCTCCCTGGGTTCTGTGGGGGCTCGCAGCCGGTCCAGCTGGTCCAGACTGGGGTTCGCTGTGTGTCTGGTCACTGACGTGGCCCCAGGAGCTGTTTTGTACTGTTCCTGGTTATTTAGTAAGTGTTCTGGAAGACGAACTAAATCTCACACCTTGCTAAGCTGCCATCTTTGCACCTTCCCCCTAGTAATTTTTTTTTAATGTTGTTTTATTAACCTACCATATACAGTCCGTCCGATGTGTACAGTTAATGACTCTTAGTATAATCACAGAGTTGTGCTTTCATCATCTCAGTTGATTTTAGAACGTTTTCATTGCTCTGAAATGATAAACCCCATACCCTATATACCCCCATTATTGATACTTACTTTTGTTTCAATTGATGCAGGAATATTACAAAATTACTGTTATCTCTTGTCCACCATTTGCATTAAGTGTATTTTTTCCCCATAAAGTACCTTATTGCTAACACTTTGTAATAGTCATACACTTTTATTCTAGTTTATTGAAAAACATTCTTATATTTGTACAATTAACTACCTTCATTGTCCACAAAAGTGTTCACTATTTATACAATCCCATGTTTCATCCTCTAGCTCTCCTTCTAGAGAGGTACATGACTCTAAATTTCCCCTTTTGACCCCAATCACACATACAATTCAGCACTGTTCATTATACTCACAGTAATGTGCTATCATCACCTGAATGTGCTATCTCTTTCCAAACATTTACAGTCAACCTTATTAAAAATTCTGCAGAGATTAAGGTTCATCTCCCTATTTTCTACCCTCATTCTGTGTTCTGGTAACCTGCATTCAAAAGATTAATTCCATAAGTTTGCTCATTATGTTTAGTTCATATTAGTAGGATCATACAATGTTTGCTCTTTTTTGTCTGGCTTATTTCACTCCACATAATACCTCAAGGTTCACCCATGTCATTGCATACAGTAGGTCTTCATTTCTTCTTTCAGCTAAATATTTCATCATATGTATAACACCACATTTTGCTTATCCATTTGTTGGTTGATGAGCATTTGGGTTGTTTCCTTCTTTAGGCAATTATGAACAATGCCACTATGAACATAGATGTCCAAATGTTTGTGTTCTCCTTTCAGTTCTTCTGAGTGTATACCTAGTAGTGGTATTGCCAGATCATATGGCAGTTCTATATTTAACTTCCTGAGAAAATGTTGGATTGTTTTCCACAGCAGCTGTACCATTTTACATTTCCACCAGTAGTGAATAAGTATGTTTATTTCTCCACATCCTCTCTAACACTTATAGTTTTTTGTTTGTTTAATAATGGACATTCTAGTACGTTTGAAATGATGCCTGATTATTGTTTTGATTTGCATTTTCCCAATAGCTGGTTATGTTGAGCATCTTTTCATGTGCTTTTTAGCCATTTGTATTTCCTCTTTGGAAAAATGTCTATTCATGTCTTTTGCCCATTAAAATTTTTTTGATTATGAAAAATAACATATATACAAAAAATCAATAAATTTCAAAGCACACCACACAGTTAGTTATAGAGCAGATTTCAAAGTTTGGGTGGGCTCACAGCTGGTCCAGCTTGTCCAGACTGGGGTACACTGTGTGAATGGTCACTGACGTGGTGCCAGCAGTTGTTCTGTACTGTTCCTGGCTATTTACTAGCTGCTCTGGAGGACAAACTAAATCCCACACCTCACTAATCCACCATATTGCCTCCTCTCCCTCTCTTTTTATCAACACTACTGATCTTTGAATTTTGCTCTTGTAGCCTACCTTTTTGCTGAAATCATTTTTTTTTTAGCTCTGGTAGCTTTGTGATCGACTTTTTTTTTTACTTTCTAAATATAGGATCATTGCTGTAAAATTCTTCTTTATGCTTACCCAGTGTCTTCTTAATATCCTTTATCTCTTTTGCCATATTTTCCTTCATCTCTTTAAATTGATTTAGGGGTTTGTTTGAACATTTTTGATTAGTTGTTTAAAATCTTGTATCTCATCTGATATTTTAATTTGTTCTTTGGGCCATATCTTCCTCTTTCTCAGCATGGCTTGTAAGTTTTTGCTGGTGTCTAGGCATCTGATTTTCTTGGTGAATTTACTCTGGAAGTCAGTTTTTCTCCCCTGCCTAGAGTTTTCTTGTTGATTAGTTATGTGCAAAATGTCTTCTTTGACACTTGGTTCAATTTATTTTAAAATTTCAGAATAGATCATGTTTCAGTGATTAGAATTTTTTCTGGTCTTATTCATCTTATTTTTGCCTTGGATATATGGTATGATTTTTGAGATTGAACTATTATGCAATTGTTTTACCTCTAGGAGAAAGCTTCCTTTCTCTTCTTCCTTCTCCAGGAATGTTGACCTGTTCTTTTGTTTTTCCCTTGCCCATATATGTTTTTAGCATTCCTTTTGCTTTCTTTTGCTGTCTTTACCTGGAGGGCTAATTCTGGAAGGAGGGATTTCCCCCAGAGAGAACCTTCTCACTTTAGGTTTTTTAGTCAAAACAGGTCCGGGGACACATAAAGTTTGTTTAGATAGGTTAAAAAATGTCCTGGGGAAGAGACCTGGAAACATGCCAATCTTTTCTGTGACAGCTTCCTGAAGGTGTGCTTTCTTGACATGTCTAGCATATGACACTCTTCAGCCAAATGTTCCTGCTGTCCTAAGGTTATATTGTGCCTTAATTCTCAATTGATTCTACCCCTGCCGGGGTCTGGTAGAGATAGAGGCTTCCAGCTGCTTTTGGCTGGGGTGCGTTGAAACTGTTACTCAGTTCCCAGAGTCAGTGAACTGAATTCTTTAATCAACAGCAGCAAACTGCTCTGGGCCATGCGCCCCACTTTTCTTGGGGGAGAGACACCCTTTTGCTACCTCTGTTCTGGGAGCTGGAGTCCAGCACACCTTAGTTGTTGATCAGAAGAGTCCTCCTTCTGCAAACTATTTCCTGTTGCCCCATGAAGTTACCATGTCTCTCAGTCTGTCCCACTTCCTCCCTTGCTAGGGGTGGATGTGAGACAGAGGCTGCTGCTGAAACTCAGCGTCTGAATTCACTGCTGAAAACCCCCAATTGATGTCAGACTGTTTCCCCCCACCACCTCTTGTTCTTGCAAGAGAGGGCTTCTACTTCCAGTCAAGGCATGACCCCAGTGGGGATGGACACCAGCCTGCACCATGTGGGGAGACATCTTATAGAACTTTACCACAGTTTATCAGTCTCTTCCTTCCATTCTTCATGGATGGTGTATGGTGTTCTTCTGGTCTACAGAGCTCCCTTAACAGTTACTTTAGACACCTGTTCCAGACTATTTTCTAGCTGCCCTTGTTGATGAACTGAATCCTAGAGGTCCCTAATCTGCCATTTTTATTAAGAGGGAAAGCACAGTATTATACTGATATAGTAATTCAGAAGGCTTAATCAATTTTCCTGTACTGGAGTTAATCCCTGTGCATTAATACTGCCAGATAGCACTATGAAATCCAGCAGCAAGCTGCCACTCAGTAAAACTGGGAGGAAACCAAATCTGAGTCATATTGATGTCACATTGCATCCTAGGATCATACCAGAATTGGTGGTGTCTTTTTCATGGAGAGTAGAAGGGATATTTGGATTCCATAAACAGAAACTCCTAAGGCCATGAGTGAGCCTAAGTGCAAGACAAGACACAGGCTGAGAAAAGATGGAGAGGATCTTGGACTTGACTTTTTCCTTAGGTTGGTCTTCTTGATAGGAGGGCTATCTGAAGCAACAGCCTCTGAAGCAACAGCTAGCACAGAGTCAGCTTGGCAGGACCGTGAAAGATGTTTTTTTGTATGTTGCTTTTTTTTTTTTTTTTTTTCCTTAGCTTATGTATAGAATTCTTGTTTGACTTTTTTCTTTAAGGACTTTAAATATGCCATCTCACTGTCTTCTGGTCTCCATGGTTAGTCTTATTGGGGATCAATACGTGACAAGTCACTTTTGTCTTGCTTTCAGAATCTACCCTTTGTCTTTGGATTTTGACAATTTCCATGTAATGTGTCTTGGTGTTGATTTCTTAGAGTCTCTACTTGGAGTTTTATGACCTTCACTGATGTGTATGTTCACATGTTTCGTCAGATTTGGGAAGTTTGTGGTCATTATTTCTTCACATACTTTTTTTGCCCCTTTCTAGCTCTTTCATTCTTCTGGGACACCAATGATTGGTACCCTTGATGAAGTTCCACAGGTCCCCTAGGCTCTGTTCATTTTTCTTCATTATCTTTTCTTTCTGTTTCTCACACTTGATAATTTCATTTGTCTTGCCTTCAGGCTCACAGATCCTTTCTTCTGCCTATTCACGTCTGCTGTTGAATCTGTCCAATGGGTTTTCCATCTCAATTACTGTACTTTGCAGCTCCAAAACTTGTTTCCCTTTTATAATTTGTATCTCTTTATTGTTTTGATGGCATTTTCTTGATTTCTTTTAGTTCTTTGTGTATGTGTTCCTTTAGCTCACTGAATAGGTTTAAGATGGTTGATTTGAAGTCTGTGATTAATAATTCCTATGTATGAGCTTCTTCTGGGATGGTTTCTGGTAAATTCTTTTTTTCTCCTATGAATGTTCCATACTTTCCTTTTTCTTCATGTGTTTTGCAATTTTTTTGTTGAGATCTTGATATTCTGAGTGTTATATTGTTATAGCTCTGGAAATCTAGTGCTCCTACTTCTTTGAGATTGGTAGGTTATTTTTGTTGTTTTTGAGGGCTGGAGTTGTCAATATTTGACTTTTTCAAATTATTTTTGCTCCCAGTCATGGAGTAGAAAGAGAAAAGAAAAAAATGTACTGCATCTTTAAGGCTTCTTTAAGAGTGCGTTTGCCTAAGTGGGTTTGGAACAATGGCAGCCATCAGGGCTGGCTCCTCAGTAATCTGAGGTAGTTGATCAGAAACATTCGTTGGTGGTCAGACCAAGCACTACTGGGATTTGGAGGACTAGGTCCTTATAGCTCTCCCTGACATCAGTATGATGTACCAGGAATCCTGGGTTACAGTCCCAACTCCTGCCTGCCAAGGGGGTGGAGATGGGCAGAGAGTTTTCGCCTGCACAGAGTGCAATTTACCAATATTTACTGCAATTTACCAGCCTCCTGTTCTAACTTTTAGATGCTATACATTGTTCTACTAGATTCTAGAGTTTGAAAATAGATGATCCAGGCAGGCCCTATTAGTTCAATAGTTGTTTGCATGGATGTATTAATGCCTGGGACTTCCTATTCTGCCATCTTCCCACCATCCTTTCCCATACAGTGAACTGCTTTTGACAAGGGTGCCAACTCCACTCATTGGGGGAAAGAATAGGTTCTCTTCAAAAGATGGTGCTGGGAAAACTAGATGTGCATTTGCAAAAGAATGATGGGGACCCCTTTGTCACACCTTGTACAAAATCAACTCAAAATTGCTCAAAGACCTAAATATTAGAACCAAAGCTATAAAACTCTCAGAAGAAAAAAGGGGGAAGCATCTCCAGGACTTTGTGTTAGACAGTAGTTTCTTAGGCTCAAAAGCTCAAGCAACAGTAGAAAAAGTAGATAAATGGGACTTCATCAAAATAAAAAACTTTTGAGCATCAAAAGACTTGATAAGGAAAGTTAAAAGACAACCTACAGACTGGGAGACAATATTTGGATACCACATATCTGATAAAAGTTAATATTCAGAATATATAAAGCAATACTAAAAACTTAACAACAAAAAGTCAACCCAATTAAAAAAGGAGCAAAAGACTTGAGTTGACATTTCTCCAGAGAAGTTATACAGATGACCGAAAAGCACATGGAAATTTGCTCAATATCGTTAGCCATTCAGGAAATGCAAATCAAAACCACAGTGAGATACCATTTCATACTTAGTAAAATGGCTACTAGAATGGAGATGAAGTGGAGAAATAGGAAAAAACTCTTTCATGGTTGGTGAGAATGTAGAATGATGCAGCTGCTGTGGAAGATAATTTGGTGATTCCTCAGAAAATTGAGTATTTTCTGAGAATTATTGTATGACCTGGCAATCTCATTACAAATATACACAAAAAAGAATTGAAAGGTAAGATTTGAACAGATATTTTCATACTGATGTTCATAGCAGCGTTATTCACAGTAGCCAAAAGATAGAAGTAACCCAGTGTCCATCTACACGAATGGGTAAACGAAATGTGGAATATACAAATAATGGAATATTATTTTGCAGTAAGAAGGAATGAAGTCTGATACGTGTGACAACATGGATGAACCCTAAATACATCATGTGATTGAAATAAGCCAGACACAGAAGGATTAATATTGTACGATCTCACTGATATGAAATAATTAGAACAAGCAAATTCATAGAGTCTGAAAGAAGAATTCCGGTTACCAGGGGCTGGAGTGGGAGTCAGGAATGGGGCAGTGATGCTGAAATCATACAGAGTTGCTATTTGGGATGATTGAAAAATTTTGTTAATGTGGTTAAAAGGGGGAACATTTTAGTTTGTGTATATGTTAGAATAAATTATTTTTTAAAAATAGGACTAAACCACATGGTGAACCCTGATGTAAACTATAGACTATAGTCATTACTATAATTATAATAATGTTTCATCAATTTTAACAAAGATACCACACAATACAAACTGTTAATAATAGAGAAAGTCCTATGTCTGAGGAGAGTGTGCTGGTTTGAACCTATTATGTACCCAGAAAAGCCCTATTTTAATCAGGATCTAATCTTGTAGGGGCAGCTGTTTCTTTTAATCCTGATTCAATATAGTGGTGTGGAAACTTTGGATTAGATTCTCTGTAGAGAATTAGATTCTCTGTAGAGAATCTAATACATATATGGCATGCCCAATTGTGGGTGTGACCTTTGATCAGATGGAGATGTGACCCCATCCATTCCACATGGGTCTTGATTAGTTTATTGGAATCCTTTAAAAGAGGAAACATTTTGGACAGAGCTCAGAGCTGATGTAGATGCATAGAAAACACTTGCTTTAGAGCTGACAGAGATATGAGTGATTGGAGATGCTTGGAGTGCCAACAGAGAGAGCCGATTCTTAGACATGGGTAGAGCCCAGCAGATGTCTCCATGTACTCTCAGAACCCAGAGTTGTGTCTTGGATGAGCTAAGTGAAGGCCCACAGAAGCTTAGAGAGGAAACTGCTGGAATCAGAAACTAGAAGCAACGGAACCGGGAACAAGAACCAGAAGATGCCAGTCACGTGCCTTTCCAGCTGATAGAGGTGTTCTGAATGGCATCAGCTTTTCTTGAATGAAGATAACCTTTTGTTGGTACTTTAATTTAGGCATTTTCACAGCCTTAGAACTGTAAACTTGCAACTTAATAAATTATCATTTAAAAAGGCATTCCAGGTGGTGTGATAGTGGCTCAGTGACAGAATTCTCACCTGCCATGCCAGAGACCTGGGTTCAATTTCCTTTGCCGGCCCATGCAAAAAAAAAACAAAAAAACAAAAAAAACGACATTCCACCAGCTTTAGCAAACTAATAACAGGGAGTATGTGGTAACTATTTTTTGCATGCATTTTCTGCAAGCCTACAACTTATCTAATTTAAAAAAAGTTACAAACAATACTGCTGTGCATAACCAATTTTATTTTATGGTAACATTCAGTTCATGATGGGCAGGTTAGGTCCTATAGTATTCCAGGGTCAGGCCTTTTTCTCACCTAGGACCCAGCAATAAGCCAGGATCTGATTTGCAATTGGATAGTGATTGTTAGCAGAGGGACAGGCAAGGCCTGAATCTAAAGGCCTTGGAGTTTGTTTTATTAGTCTGCTACTGAGGCTTTCCACAGCTCTGTGCAGCATCACTGTTTGCCACAGATAGTTCAAATAGCATTAGGTCCCCTGGGTCTTGAAATTTAGCAGACAGAGCAGCCTGTAACGTGCTGCAGAACCCTTTCTTGAGCGTCTCTTAAAACTGGCAACCTTATCAATTACCAGTAAATGAGTTGGAGCCTACAGAATCCAGGGACCTTGTCAAGCATTGTACCTTTTTTGTGTTGGTGGGTAATATAAGGTGCAGTAGCTTAGCTCTCTGTTAAAAGGAATATCTTCTCATGCCCTAGATCACTGGACCTCTAGGAACTTCACCAATATGGTAGACACTGAAATTTTGTGGTGTTTGTCTCATACCTTTTGATAAGCAAGTTAGGGTGCTGCTTGCCAGGTACACTTAGCGTGAAGTCATTAATACAGTTGTCCAACATGATGTCCTGTTGGTGATCGAGATTGTGAGGATCTCTGAATTGTATTGTGACAGAGAACAGGAGTCTTAATGTAGACATTTTTTATAAGTAGTTTAGCAAGTAACTGCTTCTGATTTTTATTTACTGATTGGAATGGAAAAAAAAAGCGTATCAAATTCCAGGAAATACTTTGTAGTCATTCTAAATGACCCACCTGGCTTCTGCATCAGGCTAACTGGCAAGTTAAATGTGGTAGAAATCACCATTCCTCTCCAATCTTTAGTGGTGCTGATCTCTCAAGTTTCCCCATGGATATTCTATTGCTTTGATATTTTCTCTTATTTAATGGGCAGAGAGAGTGGGCATTGCTTTTCCAGGGGCTTCCACTGTGGCACTTCTTACTATAGTAATCCTTAATTCACTGGTTATGGGTCCTGTGTGGGAATTCTTCCAGTTGCTAAGTGTATTTTTACATACTCTGGGACTAGGAAAATAACCAAGCATGGGTCTGTCAGCCCTAAAGGACAAATGTGAGGTGGATTTTGGCTAAGATTCCAGTTAGCACCTGACCTTGATAACAAGCTCCTAATCTGACTGTTGGACTAGGGTGGCAGTTTAGGTCTCCAGACATCAGCCCAAGTTCTAAGAGCCAGTGTCTAATAATTTTGGAAGGTCTGAGAATTTCCCTTTCCCTGGTGTTTAGCCACATGGTTAATGGCTGAGGATGCTGTGGGAATGAAGGTGTTGGGGAAGAATCACATTCATCTGTGGCTTCATTGTAGTGATCACTTTCAAAGGAGTCTCCAGGGAGCAGCTCTGGTTCTCTGAACCAGTTTGGGTCTGAGTAAAGAGGGTGTGAATACTTTCCATGGGGACTTTAAGTTTCTTCTGAACATACCCCCAAATTTTCTTACTATCTGTCAAGCATCAAAACAGTAGGCTGATCTGATGGTCAGTTTACCATCGTCTCATATTCTTGTGGGTCAGAGTCCATTGATTACGACATTGCTCTGTTGCTTGTGCAACTGTGTCCAGCTTGTCCCTGAAGTTGAGTGCTGACATCTGGCCTCTACTATGCCTGAAACCCATTGCTCCCGCTGTTATTAGGGAACTCAATTCCATTGTTATTGAGTCATCTCTGGTCTAAAGGGAATAGCCACTTCATAACTCTTTCAAAGATACTGGTATCCCTAAAAAGGCATGTCTTCCAGACCTGCCTAGGATGTATAATTAGGTGTGACTGGGCAGGTTGCTCTTTGTACAACATTGCAATATGTCCAATTCCTTGAGCTTTCAGTCTGTCTTCTACAGCAGCAGTTTCCAACTTTGGTGGTACATTAGGGTTTCTTGGGGACCTTTAAAAATTCTGACCCCCAGGCCCTCTACTAGATCTTTTAAACCAGATTCTCTGGGGGTGGGCTCAGATATCAGTATAGTTTAAGACTCCCCAGGTGATTCCAGGGTGAAGATGAGTTTGAAGACCACAGCAGTGATTGTCAAAGTAGATTAGCAGCATTGGCATCACTGGCAACTTGGTAGAAATTCAAATTTGGAGGCCCCATCCTCCTACTGAATGAGAAACTCTGAGAGTGGGACCCAGCAATCTGTGCTGTAATAAACTTGTCAGTAATCTTCATGCACACTAATGTTTGAAAGCTGTTTGACAGTATGTTAGGGAGATTCTAGTATTTTGACCTCATTAACTCTAGGTTGTCACTGAGGCCGTGTTTCATTTGGGCAGCGCAGCAAACTCCTGTTAGCTTGAATCTCTGGCCTCTCAGGTGAGGAAGGCATTGGAACTATGAGCTGTAGGCCTGCCTTTGAGACCTGGTTAGATTCTCAGTGGAGATATTTTCTTTCACTGTTTCAGTTACTTACTACTCAGGTCTCAAGAATCCTTGCAGTTGACTTTTGCAGGGCCAGTTATTTGTTATACTTAAATCCTTGAGGCTCAGGGACTCAGAATAATGGGAGTTGTCTCCTTTTAGATAGCCCATCTTGGGCAAGCCCTAGGTTTTATCTCTTGTTCCATTTCAAAACAGAAAGTTCAAGGTCATCAAGATTTAGCACGCGCCCCCAGGGATAAAGTATCTTTGAGTGCTTACCTATTTTTTTGGTTTCCCATTTTGTCTCCATTTTTCGCTTTTGAGGTCTTCTTAATTTCTTGTCAGTTAGCAATGTACTTATAAAAATATTTAAAAATATTCTTTCAATAATTTTAGTTGTTTTCCAATGGGAGGAATATTTAGGATACCTTTTCTGCCATATTTCAGAAATCAAAAGGATTGTAATGATTTAAGGTGCCAAACTACGTTTTTTTACAGCTTGGCATCTAATTTCTTAATGTGTACAGCAAGCTTTGTCAGTATCTATATCATACACTGCTTTTCGGGTGGTTGGTGTTTTGACATCTGTGGTAGTTAGATTCAGTTGTCAACTTGGCCAGTTGAAGGTACCTAGTTCTGTTGCTGTGGACATGAGCCGATGGTACCTGAACCTCATCTGTTGCTCATTACATCTACAGTCGGCTAAGAGGAGTGCCTGCTGTAATGAATGACATTTGATTTAACTGGCTGGTGCTTAAATGAGTGAGCTCAACGTAGCACAGCCCAAGCAGCTCAGCATACCTCATGTCAGCACTCGCAGCTCAGCCCAGGCCTTTGGAGATGCAGAAAGAAATCACCCTGGGGAAAGTTGTTGGAACCCAGCGACCAGCAGAGATCACCCTGTGCCTTCCCATGTAAGAAAGAACCTCAGTTGAAAGTTAGCTGCCTTTCCTCTGAAGAACTAACAAAATAAATCCCCTTTTATTAAAAGCCAATCTGTCTCTGGTGTGTTGCATTCCGGCAGCTAGCAAACTAGAACACCACCCTTGACATCAATGTTGGTGACAGATATTAGCAGCTACCCAGTGGTGTGGATATAATAGTTATCAGCTTTGTTAGTGATTATTTTGAAGTAGGAAAACTCCCTTGTTACTATGTATAGCTAGAGTGGTCTTTCTCTACGGGGAAATTTAAATAGCATGAAAAAAAGAAATGTGATTTTTGGTGCTGCTAGAAGTGATAAGAAAGATTGTGTTTCTTGTGCTATTTGTGACCAAAAAAGTATAGATGGCACATTTACAAAAGACGATGAAATACCTTCACAAAAGTTTCTTAAAAATCCCCCAGATCCTGCACAGAATTCTTGTCCTTCAAACATACAACCAGGAACTGATGCTTCTTGTCTGCCTGATATATCAGTGCTCTCAAAGCCCATTTTCTATTTTGTGAGTGATGTCCATACTGATCTAGACATGAATGACCCTGTCTTTGAACTTCAAGATAACGAAATAATTAAATTCACCTATTAAAAAATTCTACATGCACCAATTGTCCAGAACTCTTGTCTATCCAAAACAAAATTCCTGCTCTGCAAATAAACAAAACACAGCCTGCAAACACTGAGTCAAAGGAAAAATACATGAAGGATACATTGAATCCTAGTACTATGTCTATTGGAGCATCTGAAAATATAACCCTTAATGTGCATCAAACAACAGAGCACTCTTTTTCTGAACAACAGAATAATGAAAATTCAAAAGTCCTAACTGAGAATTCTGTTGCATATTGGAATGAACTTCCGTAGTCTGCATATACCCCAATATATAATTCTTCTGAGCAGTCATTTGGAAATTCTTATCCTTATTATGCCTGGTGTGTTTATCATTACAGCAGCAGCAATGGCAATTCTATTACCCAGACATACCATGGGATAACCTCCTATGATGCACAGCCACCTCCTTCTGGGATGTTAACTGCAGTTGCAAGCACTGTCCAAAACACGTATACTAATCTTTTTTATTCTCAATATTTTGGTTGCGTTGCTGGGGAGCCACAAGCAAATGACTTTGTGCCAGTGAATGGGTATTTTCAATCTCAGATACCTATTTCTTACAATTTTCAGCAGTCAGTTTTTCCACAGTATCTTTCTTATCAACCTTTACAACAAGCTGCATACCCTTATCCTCCTAATCCAGATGTGCTGCAAGAAGTTCCTTGGATTTATGCTTTGTGGCAACAAGAGCCCTTTCAGCCAGGACATTGAAAATAGTCTTCTGTCTACTGAAATAAAGGAAATTTAACAAGTAAAAAAAAAAATAGAGTGGTCTCTCTGAATTGAATGATTAGGGTTGTGTCTTTATCAGGGCAGGATGAAGATCTGTTGTCATAAAGAAGATCGTCCAAATCCGGAGTTCACAGAAGATTATTGTTATTATTCACAGAAGATTAGTGTTAAAACTTTGATGTCCAGATGTCCAAAGAGCACCTCTTAAAGACAGCCATGCAAGGACATTTTCCTAGTTATTAAATACAGAATTGTATTCTCTTCTAAGCAGTTTTAACATCTTTTTGCACCCCCCCGGCCCCCACCATCATTGGCCCTTCCTTATGTGTCCAGTGTTCTCTCTTTCTCTTCAACTAGCACTTGTCAAAAGGACAGAAAGCTAAATCAGAAATACAGCATTCAAAGGAACTTTAGATTTAATACAAATAAAATAGAAAATAGAGTTAAAAAAAAAAAAGGAATATGATGCTTATAATGTGCCCTGGCTATGTTCGAAATGTTGGAAGTGGTTGTGCCAGTTTGAATCTGTTATGTACCCCAGAAAAACCATGTTTTTTTTTAAATTTTTAAATTAATTTTTATATTTAAAAAAAATATGACAACAAAGAAATACATTCTTAACATATGATCATTCCGTTCTACATATAATCAGTAATTCACAATATCATCACATAGTTGCATATTCATCATCATGATCATTTCTTAGAACATTTGCATCAATTGAGAAAAAGAAATAAAAAGACAACAGAAAAAAATTCATGCATACCATACCGCTTACCTCTCCCTTTCTTTTTTTAATTTATCTATTTTTTATTTATGATACATAACCACATACAAATGCAAACATTCTTATCATATGATCTTTCCATTCTTGTTATATAATTAATAACTCACACTGTCATCACATAGTTGTATATTCATCACCATGATCATTTCTTAGAACATCTGTATCAATTCAGAAAAAGCAATAAAAAGAAGACAGAAAAAAATTCATACATACCATACCCCTTACCCCTCCCCTTCACCGATCACCAGCATTTCAATCTACTAAATTTATTTTAACATTTGTTCCCCATATTGTTTATTTATTTTTAGTCCATGTGTTTTACTTGTCCACGATAAGGTAGACAAAAGGAGCATCAGACACAAGGCTCCCACAACCACACAGGCACAGTGTGAGAGCCATATCATCATACAATTGTCTTCAAGAAACATGGCCACCAGAGCACAGCTCCGTGTTTTCAGGCAGTTCCCTCTATCCTCTCCATTACATCTTGACTAAGAAGGTGATATTTATCTAATGCTTAAGAATAACCTCCAGGATAACCTCTCGACTCTGTTGGAAATGTCTCAGCCACTGACACTTTATTTTGTCTCATTTCGCTCTTCCCCTTTTTGAAAATCATGTTCTTTTCATTGGGGGCAGACCTTTTGTTAGATGGGACCCTTTAATTAGGCTGTTTCTATGGAGATGTGACCCCGCCCATTCAAAGTGGGTCTTATTCCACTTACTGAAGTCCTTTAAGAGAGAGAGACATTTTGCAGAAAGCTCAGCCAGAAATGCCCTAGAAGATGCTAGGCAAGGACTCACAGAACCTGAAGGACCCAGAACCTAGAGAGAGCCAAGAGAACCTAAGAGATGAAATTCAGAGTTTGTGCCAGAGTTGCTAAGAGAAGACCCACAGAAGCTTAGAGAGAAGTGCCCAGGAGATGCTAAGAGAAGACCCGCAGGATAGAGAGATAGCTGCTGAAATCAGAAGCCGAAAGCAACCAACCTGGCACAGTGATCAGCAGATGCCAACCATGTGCCTTCCCAGCTGAGAGGGGTGTTCCAGATGCTGATGCTGGCGGCCTTTCTTCAGAGTTCAAGTATCATCTTGCTAATGCCTTAAATTTGGACATTTTCATGGCCTTAGAATTGTGACTTTCTAACCTAATAAATCTCCTTTATAAAAGCCATTTCTGGTATATTGCATTCCAGCTGCTTTAGCAAATCAAAACAGTGGTGTTTTCCAAGAAAGTAGCCTGGGAAAAGTGATGTGAATTGAAATTCCCTGTTTATTTGATTGTGGAATGTGTATATCTCCTCTTTCAGAGCATAGGGAAGAGTATAGAACAAGATCTTATTGAAATGAGGATGTAGCGATCACTGCTACTGTATCTGCGACCTGAGTAGTTAAATAGTGCTTAAGAAATTATTCCTTTGGCTAGACACACACTGACCATAGTAGGAAATGCCAGGTACTTTCTGGATCTGGAGTTTACTTCTATTTTTTTTTTGTATGGGCAGGCACTGGGAATTGAATCCGGGTCTCCCGCGTGGCAGGCGAGAATTCTGCCACTGAGCCACTGTGGCAACACCCTTTAATTCTATTTTAATTTGTTGCTGTTACTCATATATCCATTAACATGGATATTTAAAACCTATGTGTATTTCCAGAGTTAAGAGCAAGCAAATTACATGTGTATAAGAATCAGAAAACAAATTTTATAGCTGTAAAACTTCCAAGCCTTCATGTTTTTCTTAATTCATCATCTTGTCTTTCTGCCTTTGATTTAAGAGATTCAGTCCAGGGCATTTGAGATGGTAGCACATTTGTCCTTTTATTGTCTTTCTGATACCTTCAGATAAAGCCAAAAAAGCCCTAGTTTCATCTTGTCAAAGTTGTGATAAAATGAGTTTTCATTTCAAAGGAGTGATGTGGGAAAAAGGCAGCACCAGCTTAAATTATTATTTGCAGTTATCAATTAATCAGTCATTGCCTGCAGTCCATTCCATTCTCAGTTTCTGCAAAGAACAGTCCTCTGTTAGTGGGATTTTGTGCATTTTCTCATTAAACTAGGTTGTAAACCAGGCAAATTTTCTAGGACTTTGCCCAGCTCAATACTTTAAATTTCACCAAGCACAACTGTTCTTTCCAAAAAGATTGTCCCATCTCAAAAATGACATCCTTCAATTCTATGTACATAGTTAATATTGTAATTTTTAATTTAAATTATCCTTTGTAAACTAAACTTAAACACCACAGGGCAGACAATTGACTGTTTGCCTGACTAACACAGCCTTGACTCAAAGAGATTATTAATTCCTTGAAAAATGTTAGATAATAACTAAGCTAGGAAGACAAAAGGTAACATTTTGGTTACCTTCTGCAACATTTCTGGTTGCAGAAGAATAGTTTCCATTACAGTAATGGAACAGTGATGGTGCAGATATGTTCAAAGCATATCTGCATGTTAGAAGTAAGACCAAAAAAACAGCTTCTCATTTTCCTCTATTTAGGTTTTTCAAAAAACTGTACACAATAGTAGCATAGCACCTTGATAATCTATTCTATTTTTTTTAAAAAAAACATCCTTTAGTTTCAATGTTAGAAGCCCAGGAGTATTTTTACAAACTGTAGGAAAATATGCTTGAGAGCAATAACCCCATACTATGTGGATTTCTAAGTTTGGAGAAGTAAAATATCCATTTTACCTTTTTCATTTCATTTCATACTGGTATTTGTAATGCCCTTGTATCTAGGTCATCACATTTTTTTCCTCCTTGGTATTTGTCATTTGTTATATTTTTCTTTTTTAATATTAACATTGCCTTAACATTTGAAGAGAAATGGGAAATCTATACAGATAGCATTGTAGAGTGGTATTTATTTGTTAAGTACTGTCTAATGCAACTAAAGTTAACTTTTGCAAGTGAGATGTAAGGTTGCTGTGGTGTTAATGGAATAGATGATATGATGTGTATCTGTTTACGAGACACTGATCTCCAAAGCAATTTCTGTTTTACTGGAGGCAGTTCAGACAGTTTTATCTCTTTAAGGGTCTACAGTAGTAAAATGTTTTTAATTTCCAGTGATGCATACTGACACAAAATGCCAGCGGATTATAAAGTGGAGAAACGTTATAAATCTCTGCCACTGAATTTGTGAGACAGAAAGCTGGGTCTGTGTTTTGAATTTAGTAGGAAGTTGACTTTTTTTTCAATTCAACTTTAATTTTCAAATAATTCTAGATTCACATGCAGTTGTAAGAAGCAATGCAGAGAGACCCTGTGTTTTCTCTACCCAGTTTTGCCCAATGGTGATATCTTGCCAAGCTATGACAAGCTACACTATGACAGCTGGGATATTGTCACTGAAACAGTCAAGACACACATCAGTTCTGTCACCATGTGGGCCCCTCATGTTTCCCTTCTACAGTCACACCCACCTTTCACTACTGTACCCTCTCCCACCCGTATCCCAGCACCCTCAACCTCTGGCTACCGTGAATCTGTTCCCCAGTGCTCTAATTTTGCTATTTTGAGAATGTTATGCACATGGAATCAGATGGTATCTAGCCTTTTGGGATTGGCTATTTTGCACTCAGCATAATTCTCAGAATACTCATCCAGGTTGTTGAGTGTATCAGTAGTTTGTTCCTTTTTATTGCTGGGTAGAATCCCATGGTATGACTACACACAGTTTGTTTAAACATTTACCCATTGAAGGACATGTAGGTTGTCTCGAATTTTTGGCTATTGTGAATAAAGCTGCTGTGAATTTTCTTGTACAGTTTTTATGGGACAAATGCTTGAGAGTACAGTTGAGGTCTTATGGCGTTTGTATGTTTAGTCTTTTTTTTTTTTTTTTTTAAAGAAACTGCCAAACTGCTTTCCAGAGTGGCTGTACCATTCCGTGTTCCCACTAGCCATGTATGAATGATCCAATTTCTCTGCCTCCTTGGCAGCATTTGATATTGTCACTCTTTCTTATTTGAACAGTTGGTATAGGCGTATGGTGATAGCTCACTGTAGTTATAATTTGCATCTTCCTAATCACTAATAATATTGAACATCTTTTAATGTGCTTATATATACCATCTGTATATTCACTTGGGTGAAATGTCTGTGTCTTTTGCCTATTTTTAAATTGGATTCTTTTTATTCTTGAGTTTTGAAAGTTCTTTATATATTCTAGATTAAGTCCTTTGTCAGATGTGTGGTTTACAAATATTTTCTCTCAGTATATAGGTTCTTTCCACCATCTCAAGAGGATCTTTCACAGAGGAAAAGTTTTTAATTTTAATGAAGTGCAGTCTCTTAATTTTCCTCTTATGAATTATGATTTTGCTGTTGAGTCTAAGAGATTCTTGCCTCCAGCTCTAGATTCTGAAGACTTTCTGTTATGTTTTTTTCTGGATGTGTTGTAGTTTTACGTTTTGTATTTAAGTCTGTGATCCATTTTGAGTTAATTTTTATACATATAGGTTGTAGTCCCCCCTACCACATCCCCGACCCCCGTGGATCCGTGGATGTCTAATTTTTCCTGTGCCATGTGTTGAAAAGATTAACTTCCTTCCATTGAATTGTATTTGGCCTCCTGTCAAACATGAGTTGCCATAGTTGTATGGGGGCTTTTTGGATTCTCTGTTTTGTCCATTAAGCTATGTCTATCCCTCTGCTGATAACACGGTTTTTAAAAAAAATTTTTTATTAATTAAAAATTAAAAAAAAAATATGACAAGAAAGAAACACATTCTTAACATACGATCATTCTGTTCTACATATATAATCATTAATTCACAATATCATCACATAGTTGCGTATTCATCATCATGATCATTTCTTAGAACATTTGCATCAATTCAGAAAAAGAAAAAGACAACAGAAACAAATAAAATGAAAACAGAGAAAAGAAAAAAATTATACATACCATACCCCTTACCTCTCCTTTTCATTGATCACTAGCATTTCAAACTAAATTTATTTTAACATTTATTCCCCCTATTATTTATTTTTATTCCATATGTTCTACTCGTCTCTTGATAAGGTAGATAAAAGGAGCATCAGACACAAGGTTTTCACAATCACACAGTCACATTATGAAAGCTATATCATTATACAGTCATCATCAAGAAACATGGCTACTGGAACACAGCTCTACATTTTCAGGCAATTCCCTCCGGCCTCTCCATTACATCTTGAATAACAAGGTGATATCTACTTAATGCGTAAGAATAACCTCCAGGATAACCTCTCGACTCTGTTTGGAATATCTCAGCCATTGACACTTTGTCTCATTTCACTCTTCCCCCTTTTGTTTGAGAAGGTTTTCTCAATCCCTTGATGCTGAGTCTCAGCTCATTCTAGGGGTTTTCTCAATCCCTTGATGCTGAGTCTCAGCTCATTCTAGGATTTCTGTCCCACATTGCCAGGAAGGTCCACACCCCTGGGAGTCATGTCCCATGTAGACAGTCGAGGGTGGTGAATTTGCTTGTTGTGTTGGCTGGAGACAGAGGCCACATCTGAGCAACAAAAGAGGCTCTCTTGGGGTGACTCTTAGGCCTAACTTTAAGTAGGCTTGACCTATCCTTTGTGGGGTTAAGCCTAGAGCTTTGGTTGTCCACACTGCTTGTGAGAATATCAAGAATTCAACTTGGGAAAGTTGAATTTTCCCCTGGATAACACAGTTTTGATTGCTGTGGTTATATAGTAAACTTTAATATGAGTTGGAGTGATTCCTCCCATTTTGTTCTTCTTTGTCAGGATTGTTTTAGCTATTCTAGGGCCTTTGCCTTTCCATACAAGTTTTAGGATAGCCTTATTTAGATCTCCGCAAACCTTGTGGGCAATTTGATAGGAATTGCATTAAACCTGTGGGTCAGTTTGGGGAGAACTGACATATTTACTATGTTGAATCATCCACTCCATCAACATAATGTTTTTCTCCATTTATGTAGATCTTTTTTCTTTCCTTCATCACTATTGTGTAATTTTCAGCATACGTATATGTTTAGTTAAACATATACCTAACCATTTCATTTTCTTTGGAGTAATGTTAAATGGTATTGCATTTTAAATTTCAGTTTACATGTGTTAATTGTTAGAAATAGTTAGAAATGTGATTTTTTTCACGCATGTTAATCTTGCAACCTGCAACCTTGCTGAACTCACTTATGAGTTCTCGCTTTTTTCATAGATTTCTTGAGATTTTCTGTATAGACAGTCATGCCTTTGCAAATATAGATAATTTTATTTTCCCTTTTTGACCTGTATGCATTTTATTTCCTTTTCTTAGCTTATTGCACTTGCTAACACTTCCAGCATGATGTTGAATAAGAGTGATGAGAATGCACAGCCTCTTCCCTTAGGCACTGTTAGGGGGAAGTGTTCAGTTTTTCACCGTAAACCCTAAGGTTAGTTAAAGGTTTTTGGGGTAAATGCTCTTGATCAGGTTGAGGAAATTTCTTTGTATTCCTGTTTTCTTGAGAATTTTTATCATGATGAGTGTTGAATTTTGTCAGATATTTTTTCTGTGTTGATTGAAATGATCATATGATTTTGCTTCTTTAGCCTGTTAATATGGTGGGTTTCATTAGTTGGTTTTAGAATACTGTACCAGCCTTGCATCCTTGGGATAAATCCACTTGGTTATGGGTGTATAATTTTTAAAATATATTGCTGAATTCTATTTGCTAATATTTTGTTACAGATTTTTATGTCTGTATATTCATGAATGGTGTTGTCTTTAGTTTTCTTTTTTTTTTGTGCTGTCTTTGTCTGATTTTGGTATCAGGGGTAATGCTAACTTTATGGAATGAATTGGAATATGTTTCCTTCTTTTGTGTTTTCTGTAAGAGACTGTAGAATTGTTGCTAATTATTCTTTAAATATTTAGTAGAATTTCTCCAGTAAAGGTGGTTCTTGAGATTTCTTTTTTGACAGTTCTTACATTATAAATCCAGTTTTCTTAATGTAGTCTAAGGAAAGCATGTATGCTTACATTAATAAAAGATAAAGTAGACCAGAATAGTTTTAGGGCTATTCAAATTAGATAGTTCATATTGAGTGAACTATGGTAGTTTTTGTTTTTTTGAGGAATTGGTCTATTTTGTCTAAGTTATTATATTAGCTAGGGTACTCTAGAGAAACGGAAACAGCAGGAAATATCCATAGATATAAAATTTATAAAAATGTCTCAACTTAACTATGGGAACATAGAGTCCAAGTTCTGTAGGGCAGGCCACAAGCAGGCAAACTCCAATGAAGTTCCTCAGCAAACTCTCAGGAGAGGCTGGATGGACAACCGCAGGAAATCTGTAGGGAAGGCTGTGAAGCTGATGACTCCAGTGAAGGGTCTGAATGAACTCCACAGGAGAGGCTCACCGGCTGAAGCAGGAAGAGAAACTGTCTCTTCTGAATCCTCCTTAAAAGCATTCCAATGATTAGATTAAACATCATATCACTCAGTGCAGAAGACATTCCCCTTGGCTCACCGGCTGAAGCAGGAAGAGAGACTGTCTCTTCTGAATCCTCTTTAAAAGCATTCCAATGATTAGATTAAACATCATATCACTCAGTGCAGAAGACACTCCCCTTGGCTGATTACAAATGTAATCAGCTGTGGATGCAGCCACCGTAATCATGATTTAAGTCCATGAAATATCCTGATAGCATCAGATAGGCCAACACTTGCCCAACCAGACAAATGGGTGGTACCACCTGGCCAAGTTGACACATGAACCTGACCATGACAGTTGTCAGATTTCATGTATAAAGCCATTCATAGTATTCCTTTAGTTTGATATGTACACATTGTTTAGTCTAGTTGTTGAGAGATGAGTATTGAGGTATCTATGTATAATTGAGGATTTGTCTGTCAGTTTTTGCTTCATATATTTTGCTTCTCTTTTGTTTGGTACATACATTTTTAGATTTGGTAGGTTTTCTTGGTGACCCTTTTATCACACTATGGTGACATATATATATATTTTTTCTGTTCTGAAGTCTACTTTATCTTTTATTAATGTAAGTGTACCTGCTTTCCTTTGACTACATCTTCTATGATATAACTTTTCCATCTTTCTATTTTCAACCAGCCTATATCCAAGTTATAATCAACTTTTACTTCGATTGTAATGTAACACAGCTGTTTAAAAAAGTACCATGTTCTGTGAGTTGGACCTGAGTTAAAACTCCATCAATCGCTTGACATAAAAAAAAAAAAAAAAAAAAGTACCATGTTAATACCAGGCCCTGCCCTAAATCTCGATGGTAGAGTAAGACATTTCAGTGCTCCGTCTTCCACAGATGCTTTGGCCAACCATCAAGAACTGGTTGAGAAACATCTTTCTTAAAGCTCCAGAAAGTAGCTAAAGGACTGAAGTAACAGAACAAGGGCTGAAGCAAGAAAAAGTCACTTAAGAGCAGTAGGATCTTGCAGAAGGTTACCCTGGCTGGCTCCTCCCTCACCCCTCCCTCACCCCTCACTGTGTCAGCATGGAGCTGGCTTGTGCTCCTGTTATAGATCCCTGGTCATGGTTCTGGCGGGAGCAGAGCTACCTTGTACACATAATGGGAGCATGTGTGTCTGGCTTTATCAGTCTGCTAGTAGCCTGAGGGGCTTATTGTCTCAGAACTTGCCCTGTGTGCAGAAGGAGACTCACAGAGCTCTCCAGCAGTCAAGTGGATGCCTGAGTCAAGGGATTGCTGACTGTAGAGCATATAGTGCAGTGCCTGGGGCTGTGAAGCAACTGTTTCCTAGGGGAGAGGGGACATTTGTGTTCGTGTAAAATAGGGAGTTCCTAGAGCCACATGTAGGTGCCCTAGACATTATGCCTAAACCCAAGCAGTCCCCTATAAGCAATTCACTAAGTCATTGTATGGATAAACCCTTGAAGAATTATCCTTCTATGATTCAGTCTGCAAAGATTGGAAAAGATGTTTACTTTTTTCCCTCCTCCTCCTTGAATTTTTTTTTTTTAAATTAGCTCCTGGAAATCAAGGAAAGATTTGATCCTAGGTGGATACAAGCTTAAGGAACAGGAAGCCTCAGGGTCTAAATTCCAGTGCAACACATTATTAAAATATCAAATATCCAGTTTTCAACAAAAAATCAGAAAACATACAAAACCAAACCAAAACAAAACCAGAAAGCGATGGCCTAGGAGAAAATGAAAGTATTGGAAACTGTCAATGGGGAGGCCAAGAGTTGGGACATGCCAGACAAAGACTTTTTAAAAAACCACCTAAATACACTCAAGGAGCTAAAAGGAAATCAGGAAAATGACAAAACAAAGAGAATATCAATAGAGAGATGGAAATTATGAAAAAGAATCAAACAGAGCTGAAGACTACAGTTACAGAAATTAGAAATTCCTTAGGCAGTTCAACAGCAGACACTGGAGATGGCAGAAAAAAGAATCAGTGAATTTGAAGATAAGACAATTGAAATTCTCCAATCTTAGGAGCAAAAGGAAGAAAGAATGAAGAAAGTTGAATAGAGCCTGAAGAGCCTGTGGGATGCCATCAAACATACCAGTACATGCAATGTGGGATTCCTAGAAGGAGATGTAAGAGAGAAAAGGGCAAAGAGACTATTCATGGAAACAATGGCTGAAAATGTGCCAAGTGCAGTAGAAGATGTACTTCCAAGATGCTCAATGAACTACAAACAGGATAAACCCAAATAGACCCATGCCATCACATATTATAATCAAATGTTGACTGCTAAAGATCAAGAGTTCTGGAAGCTGCAAGGGAGAAGCAGCATACCATGTACAAAGAATCCTCAAGAAGAGTAAGTGCCAGTTGCTCACCAGAAACCTTGGAGGCAAGAAGGCAGAAGAAAGACGTGTTTAAAGTGTAGAAAGCAAAAAACTGCCAACCGAGAATTCTGTATCCAGCAAAACTGTCTTTCAAAAATGGAGAGGTTAGGGTGGGCAGTGGTGCCTCAGTGGGAGAGTTCTCGCCTACTGTGCTGGAGACCCGGGTTTGATTCCCGATGCCTGCCCATGTTAAAAAAAAAAGAAAAGAAAAGAAAGGTTAAGACATTCCCAGGTAAACAAAAGCCAAGGAAGTTCAACACCACTAGACTGACCCTTTACATTTTTATTTTTATTTTGCTTGGGCAGGCACCAGGAATCGAACCCGAGTCTCCAGCATGGCAGGCAGAAATTCTGCCACTGAGCCACCATCGCACTGTCCTAGACCAACCGTTTAAAAGATGCTAAAGATAGTTCTGCAGGTTGAAAGGAAAGTGCATCAGACAGTAGATTGAAGCTGGATGAAGAAATAACAATCTCTGGGTGAAGGCAGTGATAGGGGTGATTATAAATGCTGGTACTGTTGTATTTTTTGTTTGTATCTCCGCTTTTACTTCCTACAGGATATAAAAGGCAAATACATAAAATGTAATGACAAACCAGTGGTTTTGGACTCACGATATGTAAACATGTAATCTGTGACAAGAGGTATAATAAAGATGGGGCACGGGGGGGAATAGACACATAGTTTATGTAAATTATTGGGGCTTAGTTGGTATCAAAGCAAATAAGATTGTTATAAATTTAGGATGTTAAATTTAAGCCCCATGGTAACTACAAAGAAAATATTGGAGGATATGCAAGCTTAGAGTGACAGAAATTAGAGCACAGGTTGCCAGTAGTAGGGACCAGGGGGAATGAGGAGCCAGTGCAAAATGGGTATAGGGTTTCTGTTTGGGGACATGGGAGAGTTTTAGTCATGGATGGTGGTGAGGGTACTGCAACGTAGTAAATGCAGTTAATCCCACTGAATGATATGCCTGAGTGGAATGGTTGAGATGGGAATGTTTATGTTGTATGCATGTTTCCACAATAAAAAAAAACAAACTAACTACAACAAAAAAAAAACAGCTAAAGAGACAATGACAGTTAAAGGCAATACCTCATCCTGGACAGGATCTGACAAGTGAGGAAAGAAGGCTCAAAAGGACATTATTGAGCCATTTGAGAAAATTGGAATATATACTCTAAGCCTGGTATCAGTGTTAACTTTTTGAATTTGATAACTGTATGTAAGATGGATTCATTACTGAATATCCTTGTCCTTAGGAAATATACATGGCAGTGTTAAGTGTTTAGGAATATGATGTATATAACCTACACCCAAATGTTCTGAAAATGGACGGATAAATAGAAATATAGATGAACAGACAGACATCTGAATTGATTGATGGATGGATAGGATGATATAACAAATGTGACAAAATGTTAAAATTGGGAGATCTGGCTATCTGAGGGGATAGAGAATTGGAGTTCTCTGTGTAGAGTGTGTATTAGTTTTGTAACTGTCCTGTAAGTTTGAAAGTGTTTTAAAACAAAAAGTTTAAAATGAAAAAAAAAGTACCACGTGATCACGTTTCTACTGTGAGGCCACCCACAGGCAACTTACCAGAAAAGTCTGAGACAAGTGAACTTGTGTGTATCCTGTGAACAAAATGGGACCATTTATCATGTGCTTAGATGTTGTGACATTGTCAAATTGTTCTGAAAGTTTTTAAGTGCTTATTTTCACTTTTTACTTATGTCTTTGTGGATGGTAAGAGACTGTCTACTGTGTGTAGCATGCTTAAAATTTTTTTTTATTGTGGTAGCAAATACAACTCAGGTTTTTCCATTTTATCACTTCTGGTTGTACAATTCAGTGATGTTAACTGCATTCACAATGTTGTGGCACCACCACCACCATCCGTTACCCAAAATTTTATGTCACCCTAAGATAAAAACTGTGTACTCAGAAATAACTCCCAGCCCTGTCCCGTTACCCCTTCATTCCTTGGTAATCGCTAACCTAATTTCCATCACTATTTGCACATTCTAGGTTATTTCACATAAATGGTATCATACAGCATTTGTCTTTTTGTGTCTGGCTTATTTTATTGAACATTGATATTTTCAGGGTTCATCCAGGTAGCATGTATCAGAACTTCGTTTTTATAGCTGACTAATATTTCATTGTGTTTATATATTACATTTTGTTTAAATATTCGTCTGTTGGTGAATACTTGGGTTGCCTCCAACTTTTGGCTGTTGCGAATAATGCTGCTAACAACTCTTGTATAGGTGTTTGTGTGGATTTATGTGCGTTTTAAAAAATTTATTCACAGTAGCCAAAATGTAGAAGCAACTCAAGTGTCCATCAGTAGATTAATGGATAAATAAAATGTGGTGTATCCATGCAATGGAATATTAATCGGCCATAAAACGGAATAAAATTCTGATGCATGCTACAACATGGATGAACTTTGAAAATATCATGCTGAGTATAAAAAGCCAAACACAAAATCATTGTTTAATATACATTTTTTCCTTCTCAAGATGGGGTCTTTCTGTATTTTTCATCCTGAACCATTCTGTCATACTTCATCGTCATGCTATGATTCCACGTGTGTGAATTCTTGCAACGAGCTTATGTGATTTCTCTGGCATGACTCCTAGGAAATTAACTAAATCTGGTAAAATAAGCCGTTGAATTTCAGAGTGGATGATGTTGAAACCTTGGTGAAACATTCTCACTCTCAGAATTTCTGAAGAATAATTTAAACTCTTAACGTAAGTTAGGTACTTTTCATTCACTAGTATGCTGGAGCGTATTTCAGGATGTGGCATGGTAAAACCTGGTTTCACTTCCTTGTGCAAGTGATCCAGGTGGTTTGGGGCAAGTTGCTGGGCTTCTCTCAGCCTCAGTTTCCTGCCTTTATAGATAGGACACAGGATCAGTGATTCAGTGAAAGTGCCTTATAACTGAAAAGTGCTATATATGTATATTTCACGGGGTATATGTTTACATTCATATGGGATCATTACTTTTTTTCTGCAGGAATAAAGCCCATACTTTGAAAATAATTTAGAAACTAGTGAAAAATGGAAGGTGAATTGTGTGGAGTGGCTTCCCTTTATATATAGGCTTAAAAAGTGCAAGAAACATGGTATAATCTGTACTTTTTTTTCTCTTTTCAGGCAATCACCCTCTTAACTGAGTTAATTAGGGAGAACTTCAGGAACAGCAAATTAAAACAGTGCCTTTTACCAACGCTTGGGGAGTTGATCTATCTTATAGCCACCCAGGTGAGACTGTCTGTTTAACGTTATTGCTGTTTGACATGTTTTGACATACCTTGGCAGACACGTATTAAGAACCTGTAAACGTTTTTTCACTTTGTGCCTTAGAGCTTGTCTAAGGAACTAGGAGGAATTTTACCTCTGGAGGAGAGTCTCTCTCTGTCTTTCTGTTTCTGTCTCACCTGTCAGTATGTCCTCTTTTACTCTCTCTTCTCTTCCTGCCTACCAGTGCCTCTTTCCCTTTAAAGTGTAGGGAATCCTCAGGTAGTATTTTAAAGTCAAAGTGCTCCCTAAGTTGCTGCCACTTTTGACTCCTTCAGGCAAGTAGAGGACCTTGGGTCTCTGGCATAAAAGCTCCATTTCAGTTTGACACACTATTCTTTGCACATACAACTTTTAACGTGGCCTTGGGAACTTGTGACCACAGTATTTCTTTTCTTATTTCTAAAGTTACAATATGGAATCTGCTCTTGAGTTCAACAAGAGAAAACTTGACAGTTCATTATAGTGTTTTTTTAAAAAAATATTATTGAATTGACACAGGGAAATTATGGTTCGTACATTTGATGTGATACCCTTTGAGAGTTTTAAATAAGTAAATTCTGGGAATTTATAAGTTAATCGGGAAGTGCTCTCATTGTATTTCTTAAGTTTTGGTTCTAGGACTTGCTTAAATGTGTAGCTTCAATACCCTTAGAATCTAAATTTAACTGGCTTTCTAGACAATCAGAAAAGACAACTACTATAGTTGCTATAAAACATCAGTATTTTAAGTAGTTTATCCCCATATTTAACACTAATAGCTACTATGGCAAATCATCCCTCCTTTTCTTTCCTTTTTAGTAATGTCAGAATATTCCTTACCCTTCACATGTCAGAATACATTTTTGAATCAACTTGTCTTTTTGTGTTTTTTTTTTGGTTGTTGTTGGTTCTGCCCATAATCATCTCTCACCTGAACTGTTTTAAGAACTCCCAGATGGTTTCCTTGATTCATTCTTGCCCCATTAAGGTCTCTTTTTTTTCCAGGCAGCAGCTAGAATGAGCTTGTTAAAACACGTGGGAGACTGACAGTGTAACACATCTGCTTAGCACCCTTCGCAGCTTCTTGTATTGCTCATAGTCACAGCCACAGTCCCTCTAGTTGCCCTTGAGGTTTCCTAGTACCTGTCTGACCTAATCTCTCACTACCCTTCTACTTCCTTGCAATTCCTTGAACCCACCATGCTGTGTTCCTTCCTCAGCCCCTTTGTATTTGTTATTCCTCCTGTTGGCCCTCCTAAATATTTGCTTTGACTCTCTGCTGAAATGGATCCTATCAGAGATGCTGTTATAGTTTGCAAGGCTATTGAAAGCGAATACTATAAAATAGGTTGGCCTGTAAAAGTAGGAATTTGTTATCTTACAAGCTTACAGCTCTGAGGTTTTGAAAATGTCCAAATCAAGGCATCAGTCAAACAATACTTCCTTCCTAAAGACTGGCTGCCAGCCATGCTGGACTCCTGTCTGTGCCTTTGTCACATGGCAAGCCTCATGGTAGTGCCAGCTGGTCTCTACTTTCTTTTCCAGGTTTTGTTGTTTTCAGCTTCTTGCTTCTGTGGCTTTCTCTCTTTTTACCTGAATTTCATTCAGTAAGAGGACTAAGACTTATCTGGAAAGAGGAGGGTCACATCTTTTTTTTTTTCCTTTTTAAACTAGGAAGACCTGTTTATATTGTTTTCTTCAAGTATTTTCTTTTATTAAAATACAGCCATCCAAAGTATACAATCAGTGGTTCACAGTATCATCGTAAAGCTGTGCATTCATCACCACAATCAATTTTTGAACATTTTCATTACGCCAAAGATTTTTTTTAATCTTTTTTCTTTTTTATAAACTATTTTATTAATTAAAAAACTTAACAAAAGAACATTAAGATATCATTCCATTCTACATATACAATCAGTAATTCTTAATATTATCACATAGTTGCATATTCATCATTTCTTAGAACATTTGCATCGATTTAGAAAAAGAATAAAAAGACATCAGAAAAAGAAATAAAACGATAATAGAAAAAAAAGATTATACATACTATACCCCTTACCCCTTGCTTTCATTTATCACTAGCATTTCAAACTAAATTTATTTTAACATTTGTTCCCCCTATTATTTATTTTTATTCCATATGTTCTACTCTTTTGTTGATATAGTAGCTGAAAGGAGCATCAGACACAAGGTTTTCACATTCACAGAGTCTCATTGTGAAAGCTATATCATTGTTCAATCATCAT
>PVIY010016075.1:0-21106 GCA_004026745.1 Myrmecophaga tridactyla | reverse complement strand
GCACTGAAATCTTTCAGCCACTGAAACTTTATTTTGCCTCATTTTTCTCTTTCCTCTTTTGATCAAGAAGCCTTTCTCAATCCCATGGTGCCAGGTCCTAGCTCATCCCTGGAGTTCTGTCCCACATTGCCAGGAGGTTTACACCCCTGGGAGTCATGTCCCATGTAGGGGGGAGGGCAGTGAAGTGCTGATCATCATATTGACTTAGGCTTGCTTCGTTTTTATCTCTGTACGCCACCAAGCACATTAAGCAGAAAATTTATCTGTTGTCAGAGCTGTGTAGCCATTGCAAAGAATAGCTATAAGTACATAGGAGGTACTTTTTTCATGTATGCGCTTTACCAGGCCCAGTGGGACTGGAGGCATGTGCGCAAGAAGGCAGGGTTGGAAAAATTGCAGGTATGTAATCATGAAGGGCTAATTGGCCAAGTCTAATCCTAAAAGCATGGGGGAGTCATTAAACCGTTTTAAGCAGGTTAATGAAGTAATCTGATTTACATGCTGAAAAGGTTAGTCTGGTTTAAGTGTGGAGAATAACTGGAGAATGGTCAGAATTCTGAGAAGCTAAATGAGAGTAAGCAAAGTAGGAGCAAAATTTCCAAACAGAAGTGGGAATTTCAATAAAGGGAAAGTTAGTAGGGCTGAATGTAGCTTATGGTCCAAAAAAAAAATGAACTTACTAAAAAAGAGCCCATTGGATTGAAGGCCATGAAAGTCATTTGTGGCTTGACAGGAGCTTTATGTATTTATTTTACCTGGAGAAATGGGAGCAGAAATCAGATTGGAGTAAGTTGAGGAGTGAATGGGAGGCAGAAAACTGAGAAAGTCAGCCTGAAGAGGGGCTTTTTTGTGAAAGGGAGAGAAAGGCTGGGGGTTGAGGGGGGCATTGGTTTCAAAGTGGGAGACATTGAGCCTATTCAGAAGAGATGCAGCCCAGACAAGGTGCTGATAATTTAGGACCCACAAAGAATAGTCCATTTTTAATGGCCCTGAAGAAGGTTGGACAGCAATGGGATCCTGAGCCCATGTGCAAGGACTAGAGCAGCCTGTCTTGTTATAGCCATAGGGTAGAAGTAACCGATAGCATCAGATGTCTTTGGGTTAAGTTCCTTGTTCCTTTATTATGACTTCCATTATCTCAATGAAGGAGGAAATAAAGTGAGATGGTAGGAGGGTCACAGGTTTGAAATAGTCTTTTTGACGAGTGAGTTGACCAGAGAAACATAGTTGGCCTCCTAAGGTGGCTGATCATAAATTGGTGATATGCTCTCTGTGTTCTGTGGCTTCATCTTCTTTAAGAGCTCATCTGCCTCAGTGTAGGCCTAGAGGGTAAAAAATAACTGGATTCCTCCAAGGTTGGGGTTCCTCCATACAAGGGTAGAGGGAAGACAAAAGTGAAAGGTAGCTCAGGTTTTTGGCAGGAATGATTAAATGATAGACCAAGTGCCTAGGGGAAAGAAAAGGGATCTGAGGCCCAGAGTCTAGTGATGTTGAAGAGAGATTGTGGTAGAAGTGTTGAGCAAGTGGGCGTGAAGGAAAGAAAGTACTGTTTTTTGGAAGTTAATTTGGGTCCTAATTGGAGCAGCTCCTGATGAAAATATATAGGGTAGAACCATAAATGGAATTATTTTAGTAAGGGTATCGTTTTAACGAGTCATAATTCTCATTACGAGTATAGAAGACTTGGATTAGCAATATGCCATTTCTAACATTTGGGCAACCTTAAGGAAATATTTTCCCTAAATAGAGCCTAATTTCTTATTTTCTTTTTTCAAAATTATTTTTTTTTCAACTTCCTTTGTTGCACCTGTTTTATTTTGTGATTTTATTTGGTAGATTGCAGGAGTGTTTTTGTGGTTATTACATAGTTTGGTTAATCTTGTGTAAGAGAATTATTGCTCGTTACTAAAATCAGTGTGCCTGCTAACCACATTTACTCTTTTTATTTAGCGCATTGTCTTACTAGGTACCATACGCCCTTTTAGTGCATGTGGATTGTCCTGAGATATTACTCAAAGCTGTGTTATGTGCTTTCAGATCACTGTACTAGATCATGCAATATTTTCTAGTTTGGGATATTTGTATTATCATCTATAGTTATCAATAATATGTGTCACTGTTGATCAGATCATAGTGCCATTTCCCAATTACTTGTATCTAACTTCTGATGAGAGGATCTTACTAATGTCATATATAGTGTAATGGGAAAAATAAGAAATGTCGGTGCAATGCAGTAAAAGAATTATAAGTAGGCCATAACTGTCAAGTAATAGGTAGTAATTTAAATAGAATATTGGGAAGTTCTAAATAGTTTGTATTTTTGAAACTGCATTTTTCTTGAACGGGTTAATGTCATTTTCACTGTGAGCTTCACTGCCTTTCTTTCTCCTTCATTTTAGGAAGAAAAAAAAAAGAACCCTAGGGAATGCTGGGCTGTTCCCTTGGCTGCATACACAGTGCTAATGAGGTGCCTTCGGGAAGGGGTAAGGCTCCTTTGTTGTCCTCTGTAGACACGCTCCACTGTAATAACCCTTCAGGCACTGTGTGCAGATTGTAGCCTGCAGCAGTGACAGGAGCTTGTCAACCTGGTATGGCTCCTGAATTTAAATAATCCCCACCAGCCACAGTGAGCCAGTGGCCTACCACAGAGTATAAAAATGAACTAACTTTCTCACTCACTTGTTTAAATGTCTTGCTTTTTAAAAGATGGGCAAATAGAAACAACATATTTAGCTTTTAATACAATATTCTTAATTAGCGCCCTCCCTGCTTGAAAGAGCACATGCAGAGATTTTCCCTTTACCAGAATGTCAAAGCAGCTAACTGCAAGCCTCAGACACCCTGTAATTATCTTGTCAGGTTGCCATTTTGAGGTTTAGAAATGGAAGCTTCTGCTAGTATCCATTGATCTTAACATTAAGTAGTGTTTATGATGATATGATTTTTCAGTTTATTCACATTATTTCTCCTGCCCTCGTTAATGGCTGGAGATTCATATAACCGAAGCTTCTATTTATCAATGTTAAAGATTTGGTAAACGACCTAAAAGATTGACTTATTCTGTTTGCTTTAGACCATTTGATATTGTTTCTCTCAAGGCAAAGCCACAGGCCAAAAACATGCCCTAAGGAAGGAAAAAAAAATCAAGGTAAACATCCTCCTTTTGAGATCGTTACTTCCTATGTGATGGAATAAGGTTCCAAATGTAGAAAAGCTTCCCAGGGTTTTCCCCTAGTGATTCAGAAAGTAAAGCTTCCCAGGGTTTTCCCCTAGTGATTCAGAAAGGAGATTTGAACATTTCTCAGCCTGTAGGTTTGAATACTTAGTCAGTTGTCACTATGGGATGTGAATGAAGCAAATAAATCATACTTTATCAAATATAAGAGAATTAAGTCATTTTCATTTAGGAACACAAGACATGTTTGGGTTCATCATGCAAGGCCTCAAGTGAGGCATATTTAGGGCACACAGATGAACAAAGTGGAATCCCTGTTCCTACTCAGCTCTTACCTATTGTGGGTGATAAGATAAAAATATAAAGTGGAAACTGTCAATTACATAAATGTAAAAGAATGAACTATGGGAATTCAAAGGAGAAAAGAATCCCATGGAGTCCCTTTAACAGTGTAAAAGAAATTCTAAAAACTTTTAATATTTAAAACTTAAGTTATTGCAGAGTAATAGATGATGAATTCTAATCCTTAAGGTTGTATCTTTTATCCCTGTCTCCTTCCTGTCCCCCCCCCAATATTTTTCATTGGATATATAGTATGAAGAATGTTTGATGCCCACGTGCTATTGTTATTACTAAATAAAATATTGATAATCATTGCAAAATAGTTATATGGCTTTGTATTTTAGTAACACAGTTTTATTGTCTTGGTATATATGGCATGTGCTAGGTACTTTTCATAAGGGGTGGTGTCCCGGCCTGCAGGGGCTTTTCCAGCTGATAGGCCAAAGAAAGTGCCAGGTATGGACTGAGACATTTATTATCAGAATTTACTTATAGGAGTAAAGAAGGAAGTTAATTAGGGAATCACGCTGTTTAGAGAGTGGTTAGGTGCAAGCATTCCGCATTTAGGCAGGAATCAACAAGGTCAGTTATAGGGATGTCAGACAAAGGCATCGCATTGAGTATGAGAACACGGATACAGTGGAGGGGTCTCGTGGCATAAGGGTAGAACTGATTATAGATTCTGCGCACAAGGGAAGGATTATGGTTGCTTTGTAGATAACAATAAATAAGATAACATCACAAGGACTCCAGGAAGGAGGTAGGGTATAGGTTAACATCCTACACAGAGAAAGGTCAGGTCTTTTACATACATTGACCATCTGCACATTCCTCCTTCCATAGGGAGGTCAGCTTAACCACTAACTGACGCAGGTCATGCAAGTGATGCATGCTTGCAAGTTTTACAGAGACTTAGGGAATGACTCGGCCCCTAGGTCCCCACAGGGGGACATCCAACACTCTAACTTATGTATATTTTATATTGTATGTTTGAAAAGCAGGTAGACATACTCTGACATTATCCTTACAAAACAGAGATTAGGAATGAGTATTCCATCTAAAATGGTTTTCTATTTTTGAAAAAAAATTCATCATAGCAAATTTGTGTAATAGATTCCAAGCAAGGGTCAAGGTGAAATAGCTTTTAAACCTTTTATCTTCAGTGGTTTTCAAATTTCTTTTATATATAGACAACAGTTTCCATGGCATCTACTGGTATTTCTGAATGTAGGCTCTTTTATTAATTTTGACATACACCTCACAAATAGAAGTATACATATACATTTTATATTGCTAAAAATACATACATGCTCTTGCCTTACACTCTATACACACTAATACGCACATCTCTGGTAAAAACGAATGGGTAAGGAGCTGTGTTATTGAGGACTCTCTAGGGAAACAGAGCCAACAGGAGATATCTATAAATATGAGACTTAATAAAAGTGCCTCATGCAACTGTGGGGATGCACCAGTCTAAATTCTGTAGGGCAGGCAGCGAGCTGGCAGCTTCAGTGAAGCTCTTCATTGAATTCCCCAGGAGAGGCTGCTGGCTGAAGCAGAGAGAGAGAGTCTCTTCTAAATTCTCCATTGACTTTAATCACAAGGCACGGTAGTACTAAGAGATGCCTTAGGGGATATTCTGTATTCCAGGAAAACTCTTATTTGCCTCCATTGTGTATTTGAGTCCTATTTTCTCTTGATAGTCTGTATCAATCACCCCAGCCAGTACAGTAATCCCCTTTCTTGTTGGTTGATTCAGAGGTATGAGAAGCTGAAAGTGGCCAGGTGGCAGTCTCTGTTCCAGTTCAATAGAATCATTGTTGTGTCTCCTGGAAGGAGCATTCCTCCTTTTGGAACTAAGACTGGTAGATCAATAGAGCTTAAGGTTACAGGGACAGGAAGCAAAAGTTTTTCTCGTGGATCACTAGGTGGGGATAGTGAGTGGTGCCACACCCATTTCCACCCCATGATACCTGGACCTGTGAATCCTGGATATGAAAGAAACAGCACCATAGAGTGGATGCTGATTCAGAGCATACACAACCTCCTGGAGAACATTGCCTCAGCCCTGCAAGGTATTGCTACCTAGTTGGCACTGCAATTAAGAAAGGCCAATTCATTATTCTGTCAACCCAGCTGCCTCTGGATGATGGGGAACATGGTAAGACCAGAGAATTCCATGAGCATGTGCTGTGAAGTGGGTTCCTTGATCAGAAGCACTGCTGTGTGGAATACCATGACAGTGAATAAGGTATTGTCCATGGATGGTAGTTTTGGTAGAAACGTTGCATGCAGGGAAGGCAAATCCATATCTGGAGTATGTGTCTGTGCTGTTTAGAACATATCACTGCCCCTTCCGTGATGGAAGTGGTCCAGTGTAATCAACCTGCCACCAGGTAGCAGACAGATCACCTTGGGGAATAGTGCCATATTGCGAACTGAGTATGGGTCTCTCCTCCTGGCAGATTGGATTCTCAGCAGTGGCTATAGCCAGATTGGCCTTGGTTAATGAAAGTGCATGTTGCTGAGCCCAGGCATAACTTCCATCCCTATCACCATGTCTACTTTGTTCATTAGCCCATTGGGCAATGATAGGAGCGGCTGGGGAAAGAGGATGACTGGTATCCACAGAATGGGGTCATCTTATCTACTTGATTACTAAAACCTTCCTCTGCTGAAGTCACGCTCTGGTGAGCATTCACATGGGATCATGTTTTTTACCCATTCAGAAAGGTTTATTCTCATACCTCTTTTCCTAGCCTCTTTGTCACCAATTTCCCAATCATGCTCTTTCCAAGTCCCTGACCCATCCATCTAAACCATTAGCAACAGCCCATGAGTCAGTATACAAATGCACCTCTGGCCAGTTCTCTTTCCAAGCAAAATAAACAACCAGGTGCAATGCTTAAAGTTCCACCCACTGGGAGGATTTCCCCTCACCATTGTCCTTCTGGGACAGCCCAGAAAGGCACTGCAGTGCTGCAGCTGTCCATTTTTGAGTGGTATCTGCATATCGTGCAGAACCATCTGTAAAACAGGCCAGCATTTTCTCTTCTTCAGTAACCGACTGTAAGGAACTCCACGAGATGCCATAGCTCTGGCTGTGAAAGAAGGTAATGTGGCAAAGTGGGGGTCTTGGGCATCTGAGCTACTTCCTCCTGTAACTTACATGTGTCTTTAGGACCTGCTTAAGCCCTATGTCATATATACCATTTCCGTTTTATGATGGAGTGCTGCTGTGCATGCCCAACTTTTTGGCTTGGCAGGTCAGACAACACCCAGCTCATAGGCAACTCAGGTCTCATAGTAACTTCGTGGCCCATGGTTAAGCGTTCAGTCTCTATTAAGGCCTAGAAGCAGGCCAAAAGCTGTTTCTCAAAGGAGAATAGTTATCTGCAGAGGGTGGTAAGGCTTTGCTCCAAAATTCTAAGGGCCTGTGTCGTAATTCTCCTATAGGGGCCTGCCAGAGGCTCAAGACTGCATCTCTATTTTCCACTGACCCTTTCAGCACTGTTGGCTATGCTGGTTCATATGGGCCAGGTAGCAGAACAACTTGCACAGCAGTCTGAACCTGTCACAAGGCCTCCTTCTGTTCCCGTTCACACTCAGAACTAGCATTTTTCTTGTCACTTGGTAAATGTACCAGAGTAGCACACCCGAATGAGGGATATATTGTCTCCAAAGTCCAAAGAGGCCAACTAGGTGTTGCTAGATGCAACAGCTTATCCTTCACCTTAGAAGTGATATGTCGACATGCCCCACACCACTGGATACCTAGAAAGTTTACTGAGATGGAAGGCATCTGTGTTTTTATGGAATTATCTTTATCCTCTGACATGCAAGTGCCTTACCAATAAGTATAGGGTAGTTACTGCTACTTGCTCATTTGGTCCAATCAATAAGATATCATAATTATAATGGACCAGTGTGATATTTCTGGGAGGGAGAAACAATCAAGGTCCCCATAGGGCTGAAGAGTTAATATACCCCTGAGGCAGGACAGTGAAGGTATACTGCTGGCCTTGCCAGCTGAAAGCTAACTGTTTCTGGTGGTCCTTTTTTTCTCAACAGCTATTGAGAAAAAAAGTATTTGTCAGATCAATAGCTACATACCAGGCACCAGGAGATGTGTTGATTTGCTCAAGCAATGATACCACATCTGGAACAGCAGCTGCAATTGGAGTCACTACCTGGTTAAATTTATGAAAATCCACTGTCATCCTTCAAGACCTACCTGTTTTCTACACAGGCTAAATAGGAGAGTTGAATGGGATGTGGTGGGTATCATCACGCCTGCATCCTTCAGATCTTTAAGAGTGGCACTAGTCTCTGCTATCTTTCTAGGAATCTTGTATTGCTTCTGATTTACTATTTTGCTGGTTAGGGACAGTTCTAGGGGCTTCCACTTGGCCTTTCCTAACATCATACTCTTCATTCCATGAATTGGGGAACCAAAGTGGAAGTTTTGCCAGTTGCTGAGTATGCCTATTCCAATTATGCATTCCGAAACTGGAGAAATAACCACAGAATGGGGCTGTGGACCCACATGACCCACTGTGAGTTGGACCTGACCTCCATAAGTCCCTACTTTGACTGGTGATTTAGAGTGATGTTTTGGGTCTCCTAGAATTAATGTAATGTCTGAGTCACTGTCTAATAATCCTCAAAATACCTGATAATTTCCTTTTACCCAGTGCACAGTTATCCTGGGAAAAGACAGTAGGTCTGCTTGGGGAAGGCTAGGAGAAAGACTAACACTATAAATTTTTAGCAGTGTAACAGGGTCCCTCCCCAGTGGTACTTGGCCTTCCTTTCATTCAAGGGGCTCTGGGTCTGTAAACTTTCTCAAGTCTGGGACTTAATTAAGGGGCCATGACTCTGTTTTTGCAATTTAAGTCAGGCTTTTGTTCACTTGACCTAGAACTTCTCTAAGCGCTTAATATAGATCAAACAAGGATTTCATAGATTGCTCATTTGTTTACTTTTAGGTACCCCATGGTCTACTAGTCAATGCCATAAGTCTCTGCAAGTCAGATTATTTTGACTGCTGCTTTAAGTCTGCTGTCCATTATGGTAGCCATGCACACTTTGCCTTTGGTGATTTAGTACTGCCACTGGCTTCTGCTAACTCAAGATGCAATCATCCCCGTTGTGTTTAAGGATTCCAGCTCAGTGACAACATTTCCCACAGTAATATCTGTAGAATGGTGACTACAGGATTCTTCAGGGGTGATAGAGCTAGTCTCACAAATTTATTTCTCACAGCCTTGGTAATGGTGTGTTTTCTGAACATTCCTGGGGTGTGTGAGCAGGTCTTCCATGATAAATCCACTCTAACATTCCAATCTCTCTAAGCCTTTGGATCCTCTCATCTATATTATATCAGGGCACTTCTGACATTTTGACTTCAGGTTATGTCAGCTACCTTTTGATCCATGTTTCAGCCAACCACCCAAACTGTTAATCCCCTTTTTAACCCCTCAAGCTACAACATTGAATGCAAAATCTCTGCTTAGTGGGCCTGTATCAATGAATTCAGCCTGGTCCAACTTTATATTCATTCCACCATTATCCCACACCCTTAATATCCAATCCTACACACATTCCCCTGATTTTTGTCTAGATAATGTAGAAAACTCATGCAGTTCTTTTGGAGTATAGCATACTTCCTCATGGGTCACACTTTGCATCTCACCTTTCAGGGCCTGTTGGGACTTTAGTCTAGTTATAGGTCTTGAAGAAAAGAGGGGTGGTGGTCATAGGTCATGAAAAGAACAGATGTGTCCTTCAAGCCAAGCACCTTAGAGCATTCCATTGCAGTTTCATCCTGTGAAACAAGATTAATTTTGTTAGAGGAGTGAGGTCTGTTTCCCCAGGGGAGGTGGTTATAGGTTTAGCAGGGACTGAGGGGTTCATCTCTTTAGGTGGACATTGGGTGACAGACTCCTCTGGGGATACTAGAGGCCGAGAAGCTGTTTCCTCAAGGCAGGCTGGAGGTTTCCTCAGGGCAGTCCATTATAGGTCTATTTAGAAAAGGCTTAGCAGATCCAGGGATTCCATTTCCCCATTACCATCATTATTAAGCCATATTTCCCCATCCTATTCTTTTCCAATCAATGCCTTTATTTTAAGAGCAGACACTCTGCAAGGTGGAGATTTTAGTTTATGTTATACATCTGCTACTGGCACAATCAGACTCTGGGTCTGGTTTTCAGAGCTCTCAAGTCTGCAACCACAGGAAATAGGATTTTCTTTCAGGGCACACATAGAAACTTTTACATCTTTCATAAAGTATTTAAGTTGCAAATTTGAAGCCATCAGCTCAACCCTTTCTCTTATAACTGTATCCAGTGTATCTAAGAATAACCAGCCAACATCATTCCTCTTAACTCCACAAAACTCTGTTTAAGGTGTCAAAAACAATGTCACCCAAAGCTTTGCCTCATATAAGAGTATGATTAGCAGAATCAAATGGTGATAGTTTGCTTATTTCTTTTGCCAACTCAAATGAGAGAGAGAGTGAGAGAGAGAGAGATTCTCTCTTATGACTTCTCCTTTAAAGCCGTCAACTGATTAGATTTAACATCACTAATTGCGGAAAACAGTCTTCTTGGCCGCCTACAGATGTAATCAACCATGGATGCAGTCAGCGTGCAACTGCAACCATGAAATGTCCTTGCAGTAATGGTCAGGCCAATGCTTGCTTGACCAGACAACTGGGCACCATCATGTGGTCAAGTTGACCCATGAACATAACCATAACAGTAGCCTAGGAGTTTCTCCTTTCTTCCTTTTTGATGGCATCTTGTCCCTTCCTTCAAGGAATAACTACTCTCTTGACTTAAGAGATGAGCATGCCTGAGTTTTTTTAATAGTGTTTTCAGCTTTAAATATGTTGCTAAACATTAATTGATTGGTTTTTGATGATGAATGTTATATAGCTGGAATGGTACCAAATTTGTTTGAGATTTGGTTCTTTTGCTCAGTTAGGTAGCCCATGTAACCACTGTTGTAGGAATATTCTCCAGTATACACACACACACACATTTATATCTATACAAACATACATATTTATGTACATGAACTTTTCATTTGTTTCTTTTTATTTACTTATTGCCGGGAATGGTGTTGATTTTCCAAATTAGTTGCATCAATTTATACACCCATCAATAGGATATGGGAGTGCCCATTACCTCACATCCTTTTGAACACTTGATAATGTCAAACTTTAAATTTTTGTCTGTCTGGTGTGCATTAAAGAGTTTCTCATAGTTTTAATATACATTTCTCTGATTACTAATGAGAAAGACCCTCTTTCCTATTTATATTGGCTTTTTTGGGTTCTCTTTCAGAAAGTACTGTCAAGTCTTAAGCCGATTTTTCTGTTGCTTGGTAGGAGTTCTGCAACCCACACAACCTATTGTTAGAAAATTTTTCTATCATAAAGAAAGAAAATAAATCTACAGTGATCGCCTTTATATCAGTGACTTAGATTCACCACTTGTTAACATTATGCCGCATTTGGTTTGTTGTGATATTTGCATGTATATTCATAGATATATTTTCTTTATTAATTTTTGAACTATTCAGAAAAATTGAAGGTATCATTGTACTCCATTCATAGGAATTCTTTATATATTCTGGATATTAGTGTTTTGGTTATATGTATTGCAAGTACCTTCTAAATTATGATTTGGTCTTTTATTTTCTTTATGATATCTGTTTAGCTAAATTTATCAGACTATTCCTTAGTGGTTTGTGCTCTTTGTGTCTTAAGAAAGCCTTTCCTATTCCAATATCATTTACATAGGCGTTAGATTTTCTCCTAAAATTTTACCATTTTTCCTTTTTCTGTTTAGATCTTTACTCTGTTTGTAGTTTGTGTGTGTGTGTGTGTGTGGGGGGGGTCTATGCATGGATTAAATTTTGCTTTTAAAAATAAATACAGCTAGCCAATTATCCAAGCATCATTTAATGAAAGTCTATCTTCTCCTCACTGGTCTACAGTGTCACCTCTGTCATATCAAGGCATGTAGGTCTCTTTCTGGTCTCTATTCAGGTCTGTTGTTCTAAATCTCTAGCTCTATGCCACACTATCTAAATTAATAGGTTTAAAAAAATTTTTAAAAAACGATATCTATAAAATAAATATGTGGAAGTTTTGCCCTAAGAGTTCCTTAGCTGTTTTTGGTTCTTTTCACTTGTAAATAAATTGTAGAGTCAACTTTTTAAGTTTACTTGTTTGGATTTTGATTTATTTATAAATAAATCTGGGGAGAATTAGTGGATAATAGTATTTAATAGAAGGCATACGCAATGAAAAGACTAATTGGAAAGTGACCTCTACATTTGATGCTTTAGAAAAACTAGTAAAAGGTCACAGAAGTGACTAAGTTCTTCAAATTTTTTGATAACATTCACCTAATGTACTATTATCTCTCTCAGATATATTTTTACTTCATATGGTGTATAGGCCCAATTCTTACAGCTAACATTTATGAAACATGTATACTGGGGTGGCTCATGAAAGGTGAAGATAAGACTCTCAGTTATTGGGAAAGAAAAGTGTTTCGTATCCCTTTCTCTGTACCCCAGTTTTTTATGCTTGCTTTGTAACTTCATTTGTTTTGTTTCTTTCTTGTGTAGTTACTAAGGCATATAGTTCTATGACTTTTCTTATCAATCTAGTGTTAGTTATATCCTGTTAATTTGACATGTTGTGTTTCCATTATTGTTGTTTCAAAGATATTCCCTAATTCTAATTTTAAGTTTTTCCTTGATTGAGGATTATTTCTGAGGTGATTTAAAATTTTTCAGGTGGGTGGAATTTTATTGCTTTTTTCCCCCTTGTTGAAACAAGAAAGTTGCATTGCCTTATAGTCAAAACATGTCCTGTTTCTCTTGTTTTGAAATATGTTGAGATGCTCTTTCACCTAACTTATTGCCTTTTCTTTTTACATAGTCAAAAACTCATCTAGATTTTACCCTACTCCTCCCAGTTTGGGAAGAAGACAGTATAGAAATTTTATGGACCCCTTCTTATAAGATAGTTGTATTATACTTTTTTTTGTTTATTGTACATAGGTACTAGTTTTACCAGGGAGTATTTGCAAGTGTTATATCAATAAAGTGTTTTCTTGTCACGTAAGTTGGAACACACCGGTTTAAACTGAGTTGAACAGTTTTTTGTTTTGTTTTGCTTCAGTATTTTTCAGAGCCTATAGTTATAATCTACTTGAGGGAACATTGTGTGCAATGTTTTTAATGTTATTTGGCTGCAGACCTTGCCTTATCCTGTCACATGTGTGAGACTAATCCCTGGGATGCTCTCTGGGAGAAGATGCTGTGTTACATGCTGAGGAGGCTGTAATGATTATGTTAAATAATTTTCAGTAGATTTTCTCTTTTCAAAGCTAACCAAGAAATTGTAATATATATATTTTAAGACAGGAGCATGCTTTATGAACATAATTGCTATGACTTTCATACTGGTGAGAGAGGTTGAGTCATATACTTTTGTCCCTACTACAAGATGTAAATGCTCAGGGAGAAAGAGAGGAAGCCTTTAGAGAGGCTTATAGTAGAACATACACAGGAAAAATAAAGATCTGGTAGAAAATAGCGTGGTAGTATAGAAGAAAGCTATCCATGATGATATTTATTGTTTGGGAGTTGGTGCTGGCATTTCACAAACCCTGAGCTGGGAGTTAGAGGATCACTCTTTGGGGGTTTGATATAGACGAAGCCCTGGGGCTCCCAGTTGGTATTGTTTCTTTAAAAAAAAAAAAAAAGTGCCTGTGCCCCATGTACTTCTGATTAAGGCCTTTTTTTGCTTCTGATTAAGACCTCTGTTGACTTTCCTTCCATCTCTTTGCCCTTTGTGGGTTAGCAAAGAGCACTTCCTATCCTCCCCTGTGGGATCATTTCTGCGTTAGTCTCAGGAATATTTGGCATTGAACTTACTAAATAAAGTAAGAATATTATGTCTGTGGATTAGGAAGAGTAAGAAAGTTGGTTTACTTTGAGAGGCTTTTACTTGGAGGTGTTTTTTTCTTCTGGGTAGTTTATAGTAGCCTATCTATACCTGCATAGAAGTTGGAACTAGATCCTAGAGAATTTCCATGTGTTTACAGGAGATTCATTTGTACATTTGTATCTAATTAGCTACAGCTTATTTTTTTAATAGCTATGTATTAGCCTGTGTAATTATGAATGTTGAACTGACACTTGGCAAAAGTTGTATTTAAATAATGTGAGGTTCAAAATACAAATCATTGGTCTTATTATCTGTTCCTAGACAAAAGCTTATTAAATAATTTTGATGTAACAAAATTCTTTTAAGAAGAAATTTAATTTTTAATGTTAGAGTTTTTTATCTGGTTTTTTTTTTTTTTTTTTTTTTTTTTAGAGAAAACCAGCAGTAAATTGCTATGTGTTTAATTGGAAGAGATTGAACTTGGATTAAAAATAAGTACTAGAACAGAGTTTCTGTTTGGGGTAATGAAAAAGTCTGGTAATGGATGGTGGTGATGGTGCCACTTAATAATGGTTAAAATGGGAAATTTTGTATTATATACACATTACCAAAATAAAAATAAAAGGAAAGTATAACAGATGTTAGCCCTTATGTGCATATATGCATTATCTTTGAAATGTTTTAGACACAAGTTACCTATAACAAGGAAAGAAATATATTCGCAGTTTGTGTAAGAGGTAAAATTTACAGTTACATTTTCTGTTTTTGTTATTGCTTTTGTGTAACAATAACACATCAACTCTTTGATGCTGGTCTACCCTACGCAATGCTAGCCCAGAACTGTTTCTTCATCTTACTCTCAAAAGCAACTGAGTGACTTTAAGACATATTAGGTAACTCCAAACTTAACTTGATAAGCTTTTTGCATCCTACTAATAATAGCATTTCAGAAAATTAAGAATCTTTAAGTTATTGTATCCATAATGATATTCAAAAGGAAAAAACACCCTTCATCATCCCTATTCCATTGCCCATCTTTGCTGCATAAAGGCAAGGGAAATTCTGAGTCACCACATGGAGTCCTAAGAATCACAGTTTTTTATTAGGAAGATTACCTCACTTAGCACTTGTATTTCTCGTTTTTCTGTTTATCCTTTCAAAATTATTTTTAGCTTAATTGCATTATGGTTAGAGAGAATAGTGTGTGTATGATTTCAGTCTTTCCAAATTTGTTGAGATTTCCCTAATGACTTGGTATATGTATACTTAGATGGGAAAAAGTGATTTCTGCAAGTGTTGGGTGATGTGTTCTTTGTACCCAATAGGTGAAGCTCACTTATCATGTTGTTCAGATTTTCTATGTTGTGATAGGTTCAGATGTCATCTTGGCCAGGTGGTGGTGCCCAGTTCTGTTGCTGTAGGCTTAAATCATCAGCAGGTGATTTTCACCTACAGCTGATTACTCTGTGGTCAGCTAAGGGGAGTGAGCGCCTTCTGTAACCAGAGAGGCTTAAAAGGAGAGGTCAGAAGAAAGAGAACAGTTCAGCACAGCCCAGCAAATGCAGTTCAGAGCACGGAGTTGGCTGGGAAACATACCTCTGGAAATACAGAAAAGACACACCTTGGGAAAAGCCTTTTGAACCCAGAAGCCAGGAGAGAGGGTCAGCAGATGTCACTGTGTGCCTTCCCATGTGACAGAGAAAGCCAGAGGAATGTTAGCTGTCTTTCCCCAAGAAACTGTAAATTGATAATTAAATGAATCCCCGTTATAAAAGCCAAATCCATCTCTGGTGTATTGCATTCTAGCAGCCTTAAAAGACTAAAACATATTTGTATACTGATTGATTTTTGTCTGTTTGGTTTATTAGTTACTGAGATGTGTGTTTAAATTGCATACTTTGGTAGGATTACAATTTTGTCATAGTTTGCTTTTATGTATTTTAAGTTTTAGTCATTAGATATATATACATTTCAGATATTTTTTCCCTTAGTTTATTGAAGCTTTGATCATTATGATGGGACCCTAATGTTTTGTGCCCAAAGTCTATTTTATCTGAAATTAAAATAGCCATGCTAGCCTTCTTTGGGTTAGACATGATTGGTGTATCCTTGTCCATCCTGATATTTTCAGCTTTTTTATAGCTTCTTTGTTTAGATATATCTCTTCATGTTGTATTTTTTTTAATCAGTTTTATAGTTTTTTCTCTTAATTGTAGGATGTAGTCCATTTACATTGATTGAAATTGTCGATATAGATAGATTTATGGCCATTGTGCTATTTGTGCCATCTGTTCTGTGTTTACTTTTTCCCTTCATGCCTTATTGTTTTGTTATGCTTTGTTTTTGACTTCCTCTAAATGCTAGTGAACTCTGTCTGGAAGCTGTATGTCTTCTTCAGCCATTTATTTCCCATGAAACTTAGTAGATGTCTTAGAAATTTGCCCAATATCCCAGTTTCTAGGTATAGGAGTTCTGCCTTCATTTTGTTAACCTCTCTCACATGTAGGCGGCAACATACCTGGCTGATTTTTCTGAAGCCAAATGCCTCTTTGCCTATTTGAAAATCACCTTGTTCATTGCTGCTCCTCATCTCTCTGCGAGGACACCCCGTTTATTCTCCTTGATGCCAAGTTCTGTACTCTTTAAAGTGATCCACACGGCCACATCTTTAACGTGGGTCATTCCCACATGTGTTGTCTTCAAACCCTGTCCTGAAATAACAGTTAGAGTCCACTGTGTGCCCGAAAATGTCTCTTTAATTCTCTCCGCAATATTAGAAGAGTGCTTATGCCTTCTTTTTTGTTTGGTTATTTTTTCTAATACCTTTTTTCTTCTCCTGGTTTTTCTAGTAATTATAGCATGAATTATTAACTCTAAGTCTAAGGTTAATATTTTAACCCTTTTCCCAACCAATGTAATTACCTTAAAACAACTATGTTTACTCCACTCCAGATTTGTATGCTGTCACTAATTTAAATTCTGGTTTTCTTTTTAAATCTGATGAACTGTTACTGTTTTATGTGGATTGTGTTTGTTTAGATTTACCCACATATGTAAACTGTTATCTTCATTTTTCCTACCTTTGAGATCTTCCATCTGGGTCAAATTTGTTTACTCTACCATTTAGAATACCTTTAGTGAGAGTCTGTTGGTGGGAAACTTTCTTAGCTTTTTTTTTTAATATTTTTATTTGCTCTTTTTCTCCCTTTGAATTAAATTGTTTGATAGTTTTCTAATAACAATTAGAAATATTGTTTATTTCTGTGGTTGTTGCTATTAACAAGTTAGGTTGCTAGAGCCTACTATGACTCCTTTGAAGGCTTTACTCTGAAACTTTAAGTGAGGGCCTACTTGTGCTTTTAGCTTCCTCAGCCTCCCATCCCCACATAGACCTTCAGCTCCTAGCTCAAACTTGTGGGGACTCGGTTGATGGGGGAGTATTTTTTTAACGATTATATTTAAATGTAACTGCTGGGATCTCCAGCTTTTATTAGGGGTGGAGAGGAGTAAATCTTCGTTTGTCTCTCACTTGCGTGGCCTTCAACCTTACTTCTTAATCCTCTTGTACAATTTATTGGACAAATGCTCTTGGGACAGAAGCCCGCTTAAGTGCTCTGAGTACTTCTGGGGGTTCTTGCCTGTACAGAATTACTGGCCTAAGGATTTAGTGCTGGCTGGTGGATGCTTTTAAGGTTTGTTTGTTTTATGTATAGCTGTTTAGTTGCATTCAGAGGGGTAGGATAGTCTAAGTATCTAACTCACTATATTGCAATAAATGGAAATCTTATTTTCTTGATTCAAGGAGTTACTAAAACAATAAACTGTGTAAAATAAACTCTAGGTACCTTGAAGCCTTCAGAGGAAAGATCATAGTTTTACTAGGTCTACGAATGTGAAAATAATTAATGTTAATATTTTTGATGTTAATGTTCGTACTCCTTTATTAGAAACATAGGCACAGAGATTAAACTTTTATTGGCAGTAAAGCTTTCTTTTTTTGTTAAGATTGCCTATAATACATTAGCTCTACTTAATACCACTAAAACATAGCTCTTCATTAATAAGGCTAAATTTTCTAATGATTAGAAAATTCATAATAATATGAAATAGGTCTTTGATTTAAATGAGAGGTATGAATTTAGTCTAATAAGCCTTTTCAAAGAGTTAATTAAGAAAATAACATCAATCTTATTACTTGGTATGGTGTCCCATGGGAAATCCCAGAGGAACTAAGATAACTGACCTTAGGTAATAGCAAGTGGAATTGGCCTGACAGCCTCATTGCATTTTTAGAGCACTGGGATGGCACACGACCACTTTTTCAAACAAAGTGCTAAAATAATTGTGGTTCATTAGTACAAGGAATGAGTCTTTTAGGAATTGACTAACAATTTTGAGCTAAACCATATACATGTTCAGGTATTTGAGGGAGCCTCCATAAATAGCAACTTTTCCCCTTTCATTCAAAGAAAAAATTTCTGAATCTACTGAGAAATAAGACAAAGAGTAGGGCCTGTGGGATGAAAATATCACATTTTTATTGAATGAAAGCTAGGGTGCAGGATGTAGATTATATCTCTGGGCAAATAGCTTCCTTATATTGAACCCTCACATTAGGGAAAATATACCCTCTCCTCCCCCCACTCCCCCATATATCTGTGCTCCCCAGGCAGGGTACCTATCTAGGTAAGACTTACAGCAGGGAATATGAGAAGACACCTCTGTGAGAGGGTCTAAACCCAAAGAAAAAGAGGGAAGAGTTGAGTCTAGCATATAGATGTGCCCAGTTTATGCTGACCAAATTGCCAAATAGGTGAAGCATTTTATTTCCTCTTTGGTGAAGTGGATAAAGGAGCAAAGGGAGGCTAGAAGTATTACATTAAATTTATTTTAGCCGTGTGAAAGGAAGCATCAGGAATGGGGAGGAAGCATCTTTCATACACTAATTCTGAGAAATGAAATAGGCAAAGTTTTAGGAAATAATATTGACATATTTTTAAAATTTCTTTTATAGCAACCTTAAAATTAATGTTATATGCTATTAATGGTAGGAAGAGCAGCTAATTGAGAATTTACTATCACAATTAAGATAAAATCCTTGTATATGCTATCTCATTTAATTCTCAAACTGCTTTGTTTTTTATTATTTCCCTTTTATAGATGAGGAAGGGGAAGCACAGAGATAAAAATGCTAAAGGATGTACAGCTAGTAGAATGCAAACTATGGTTTGAGCCTAGATAAAACTCAATATCTTTTTTTTTTTACGTTTTTACTTGAAAATACATAAATTTGGCTTAAAAAAATAGTGCATGCATACCATAATAAACCAATCAAAATAAAAATGTCTTAAGTATAATTAGTGCATGTTTCTCTCCACAGCCCACCACACACCCTTATTGTAATCACCATTAACAGAGTGTTATAAATCATTTTTACTTTTCCTGTACTTACATATTCACATATGCAGTTTTCTTTCTTAAAGAAACATGAAATAATATTATACATATTCTTGAACTTATTTTTAAATATTTCAAGTTGAGGTATAGTTTACATAATATAAAATGCTCAGCTAATAAGTATATAGATATATCTATTGCAAATGCTCTTTCCCATTCTGAGACACTATGTGGTTTAATGGTGTCTTTATGAGCAGGCACTTAAAATTTTGATAAAAATCATAATTCTTTTTCTTTTATGCTTCATACCATATATGTCCTAAAAAACCAGTGTCAGTGTACCTGAGATGTTCTTTTTGATGTTTCCTATAAGCTTTATTGTTCTAATTTTATGTTTAACTGTGTGATTTATCTCAAATTAATTTGTGAGCAGTGAGTTTAATGAGATGTGTTTTATGGTCCACAATATGGTCTATTGTGGTAAATGTTTAATATGATTTTGAAAAGAACAGTATTCTGCTTCTGTTGAGTAGCATGTTCCCAGAAGTAATATAGTCGCTCTTGCTTTCTTTTGATTTGTGTTTGAATCATGTGCTTTTTCTCTCTCTCTATTTTTTACATTAAACCTATTTTTGAATTTATGTTTAAAGTGAGTTAATTGCAGACTGCCTGTATTTGGGTCTTGCATTTTAAAATCTGATTTGAGAATCTCTGCCTTTTAATTAATGTGTTTAGACCATTTACATTTAGTGCTATTACTGGCATGGTTGGATTTAAATCTGCTATTTGTATTTCTGTTTGCATATCTGCTTTTTGTTTTCTTTTTTCTCTTTCTCTGCTTCTCGTGGGTTAATTGACTTTTTCAATTTGATTATCTCCTTTATAGTAAACATTACTAACCTATTATAGTTTGCTTTCAAGTAAGAATTTACAAATTCATAAATAATATCAGAATGTTACACCAGCATATGTCTAGTTTTCCCCTCATGGTTTTTCTTGCTACAGTTGTAAATTTTACTTCTGTATATGCTATGGAACTTATGTTGTTATTTTTGCCTTAGACAGTCAATTATCTTTTAAAGAGGCTAAAAAAATGAAAGCAATATTTTATATTTATTTTATGTCACTCACATATTTACCATTTTCATTATTCTATTTTCTGTAGATCCAGTTTTCTTTTTCTGCCATTATTTTCCTTCTACCTGAATGATTTCCATTTATAGTTCTTCTAGACAAGTTCTGCTGGTGATGAATTTTTTCAGTTTTTGTATGTCTGAATGTGTTCATTTTACCTTTAGTTTTGAAAGATGTTATTGTTGGGTATAGATTTGTAGGTTCACAGTTGTTTTTTCCTTTTGGTTCTTTAATGATGCTACACCACTGTCTTCTGGTTTATATTGTTTTGAACAGAAATCTGTTGTTATATAATGTGTATTTTTACTCTTTTTTTTTTTTTTTTTTTTAAAGATTTTCTCTTTATAACTGATTTTTTTTTCTTTTGCATGGGCACCCCTGGGAATCAAACCCAGGTCTCTGGCATGGCAGATGAGAACTCTGCCTGCTGAGCCATCATGGCCCACCCATAACTGATTATTTTTTTATTAATTTCATTTATTAACCATCAACATACAAACACAAACATTCTTAACATATGATCCTTCCATACTACAAATATAATCAGTAATTCACAATATCATCACATAGTTGTATATTCATCATCATGATCATTTCTTAGAACATTTGCATCAATTCAGAAAAAGAAATAAAAAGAAAACAGAAAAAAATTCATACATACCATACCTCTTACTGCTTCCTTTCATTGATCACAAGCATTTCAGTCTACTAAATTTATTTTAACACTTGTTCCCCGTATTTATTTATTTATTTTAAATCCATATGTTTTACTCGTCTTGTCAACAAAGTAGATAAAAGGAGCATCAGACACAGGATTTTCACAATCATACAGTCACATTGCAAAGCTATATCATTATACAATCATCTTCAAGAAACATGGCTACTGGAACACAGCTCTATGTTTTCAGGCAGTTCCCTCCAGCCTCTCCATTCACCTTAACTAAAAAGGTGATATCTATATTATGTGTAAGAATAACCTCCAGGATAACCTCTTGACTCTGTTTGGAATTTCTCAGCCATTGACATTTTATTTTGTCTCATTTCACTCTTCCCCCTTTTGGTCGAGAAGCTTTTCTTAA
>PVIY010016074.1:0-52502 GCA_004026745.1 Myrmecophaga tridactyla | reverse complement strand
TCCTTTGCCACAGGCAACCAGTAGATGAATGTTCAGGGCTGACTGCAGGCCTGGCAGCTGGGTTTGAATTAGGAACCAGTCGTCCCTTCAGGATAGTCAGGGCGATGAATTGAGTGGTGCTTCACAGAGCGCTCCTAGTGGAGGCCCTGTGGTTGCAGCTGTGCTCCTTGAAGCTTGAGAGATCCCAGGTCCGCAGCTCGGACTGATTTGATCCCTCTTCTTTGTTCTACTCCAGAGTTGAGTTCCTGGGCCTTGGTTGTTTGTCTTTATATTTTTGGGTTGTATGATTTCTTTATATATTCTGGATACCAAATGCTTTTCAGATGTGTGGTATCCATATACTTTTTCTTATTTTGTCAGCTGCCTTTTCACCCTTTTGATGATGTCCTCTGAAGTGCAGAAGTATTCAACATTGAGGAGGTCCTAAATATCTAATTTTCTTTCATTACTTGTGCTTTGGATATAAAGTGTGAGAAAGTACCTCCTATCACGAGAGCTTAAGATTTCCCTCCATTTTCTTCTGGGAATTTTCTGGTACTGGTTCACATACTTAGGTTTTTGATCCATTTGAGTTCATTTTTGTCTAGGGTTTGAGATAGCAGTTTCATTTATTCTCTTCGATATGGATAGTCAGTCCTCCAAAATCGTTTAGTGAAAAGACTGCTCTGTCCCAGTTGAGTGGACTGGGGAGCCTTCTCAAAAATCAGTTGAGCATAGATTTGAGGGTTTATTTCTGAATTGTCAGTTTAATTCCATTGATTGATATATCTACTTAATATGCTTTCAATTCTGGAAGCATGCTGCCTCACTCTTGATTCTTTTTCTTCAGGATGTTTTTGGCTATTTGAGGCCTGTTAAATGTGAAATAAATTTGTTAATTATCTTTTCCACTTCTGCAAAGTAGGCTGTTGAAATCTGATTGCTATTGCATTGAATCTGTTCATCAATTTTGGTAGAATTGACATCTGAAGGTCAGTTAGCTTTCTGATCCATGAAGACACAGAAACTCTTCCCATTTATTAGATTTTCTTGGATTTCTTTTAGCAGTGTTTTGCAGTTTTCTGTGATTAAGTTTATTTCTAGATATTTGATTCTTTTACTTAGTATTGTAAATGGATTTTTTTTCTTGATTGCCTCCTTGGATAGCTCGCTACTTGTATATAGAGACCCCAGTGATTTTTGTGTTTCTCTTGTATCCTGCCACTTTACTGAACTCATTGATTAGCTTAAGTAGCTTTGTCATTGCTTTTGTGGGGAGGTGGGTATTAGCTAAATATAGGATCTTGTAGTCTGCCAATAGTGAAACATTTAGTTCTTCCTTTACCATTTGGAAGCCTTTTATTACTTTTTCTTGCCTAATCGTTCTAGCTAGAATTTTTGAGCACAGTTTTTGCATCACAGTGGTGTCTGTGGGCATGCTTGTCTTGTTGGTGATCTTAGGAGCAAAGCTTTCAGTCTCTCACCATTGAGTGTGATGTTAATAGTGTGCTTTTATGTATGTACTTTATGATGTGGAAGAAGTTTCCATTGATCCCTGCCATTCAAAAGTTTTCATCAAGATAGGATACTAAATTTTGTGAAAGTATGTCCTGCATCAAATGACATGACCATATGGTTTTTCCTCTTGATTTGTTAATGTGGTGTGCCAGTTTGAAAATATTACATACTCCAGAAAAGCCGTGCCTTAATCTGGATCCAGTCTTGTGGGGACAGCTGTTTTTTTCATCCTGATTCAATACTGTAGGTTGGTTTTTTTTTGTTTGTTTGTTTATTTTTTTTTTTGGCATGGGCAGGCACCAGTTATTGAACCCGGGTCTTTGGCATGGCAGGCAAGAATTCTGCCACTGAGCCACCATTGCTCTGCCTTGTAGGTTGGAAATTTTGATGAAACTTTTTCCACGGAGATGTGCCACATCCAACTGTGAGAGAAACCTTTGATTAGATGGAGATGTGACCCATTCCATATGGGTCTTAATTAGTTCATGAGTCTTTAAAAGGGGACACATTTTGGAGAAACCTCAGAGTTGACAGAGCCCCCACAGCCAGAGGACTTTGGAGGTCCATAAAGAAAATGCCCCAGGTAAGGTATTGAGGATCCCTGGAGAGAAAGCTAGCAGATGTCCCCATGTGTGTTTCCAGCTGAGAGAGTAATCCTGAATGTCATCGACCTCTTGAGCCAATTTATCAAACCTGGATGCCTTAGTTTGGGTATTTTTATAGCCTTGCCTTAATTTGGACATTTTCATAGGCTTAGAATTGTAAAGTTTAATGTATTAAATTCCCTCTTTAAAAGCCATTTCTTTTCTAGTATATTGCATTCCAGCAGCCTAGAAACTAATACATGTGAGGTATTACATTAATTGATTTTCTTGGATTGAACAACCTTTGGATACCTGGAATTAAACCTAATGTTCATGGTATATAATTCTTTTAATGTGCTCCTGAATTCAATTTTCAAATAGATGATTAGGCATTTTTACATCTATATTCATTAGAGAGATTGGTCTGCTGTTTTCTTGTAGTATCTTTATGAGGCTTTGGGTACGCTGATGCTGGCTTCATTGAATGAGTTAGGCAGTGTTGCCGCTTTTTCCATTTTTGGAAGAGTCTGGGCAGGATTGGTATTCTTCTTGGAATATTGGATAAAATTTGTGTGAATCCATCTGGTCTTTTCTTTGTTGGGAGTATTTGATGACTGATTCAAACCTTAGTTGTGATTGGTTTGTTGAAGTCTTCTGCTTCTTTTTTGAGTCAGCACAGGTTATTTATGTGTTTCTAGGAAGTTGTCCATTTCATCTTAGTTGTCTAGTTTGTTGGTGTGCATTCCTTCATGGTAACCTCCTATGGACTTTTTTTTTTTGTCTTTGGAGTCCATGGTTATGATCTCCTTCTTATTTCTAATTTTTTTATCTGCATCGTCTCTCTTTTAGTCTTTGCCAATCTAGATAAATATTTTTTGAGTTTTGAATCTTCTCAAAGAACCACTTTTTAGTTTTTTTACTCTATTTTTAAATCTTGTATTTCATTAATTTCTGCTCTCATCTTTGTTTTTTGTTTTTTTTTTTTATCTTCTTGCTTTGCAGTTAGTTTGCTTTTCTTTCTCTAGTTTCTCCAGTGAAGAAACCAGTCTTCAGTTAGGACATTAGTTTTACCTCTTCCTTTTTGATGTAGTCATTTATGACTATAATCTTCCCCCACAGCGCTGCCTTCACTGCATCCTATAGTTTGGATCTGTTGTGTTTTCATTTTCATTCTTCTCCAGGGATTTTCTGATTTCTCTTGAATTTTCTTCTTGAACACACTGATTGTTTAAGTATGTGTTGTTTAACCTCCATATATTTGTAACTTATTCATTTTCAACTTCATTCCATTATCAGAGAAAATGCTTTGTCTAATTTTATTAATATATGATTTCTTTATCTCTTTTTTAAGTTTTTTATTGATGAATCTTAAGTATACAAAAACATACATGGTTTACAATCAGTGGCTCACAAAACCATCACATAGTTGTGCATTCATCCAAATGATAATTTTTCAGAACATTTGCATCACTCAGAAAAAGTAATAAAAAGAGAAAAGAAAAAACTCATACATACCATCCCCTTTACCCGTCCCTCACATTAATCAGTAGTATTTCTATTTACCCAAATTATTGTAACCTTTAGTCCCCGTGTTATTTGTTCATTATCCATTCATATTTTTTACTCATCTGTCCTGCCCTACATAAAAGAGCATCAGACACAGGCTTTCACAATCACACAGTCACATTGTGACATCCATATTATCATACAATCATCCTCAAGATTCAATACTACTGGAACACACCTCAGCAGTTTCAAGTACTTCCCTCTAGCCACTCCAATAAACCATAAACCCAAACAGGATATCTACATAATGTGTAAGAATAACCTCCAGGATAACCCCTTGTGGTAGTCTACTTGGCCAGGTGAAACGGCCTAGTTCTATTGTTGTAGACATGAGCTAATGGCATGTGAACCTCATCTGTTGCTGATGACATCTGCAGTTGGCTAGGAGGCATGCCTGCTGTAATGAATGATGTTTGATTTAATTGGCTGGAAGCATAAATGAAAGAGCTCAACGTAGCACAGCCCAAGCAGCTCAGCATACCTCATCTCAGCACTCACAGCTCAGCCCAGGCCTTTGGAGATGGAAAAGGAAGCTGTTGGAACCCAGGGACCTGGAAAGAAGGCCAGCAAAGATTGTCCTTGTGCCTTCCCATATAAGAAAGGACCTCGGTTGAAAGTTACCTGCCTTTCCTCTGAAGAACTATACATTTTTAACTAAATAAATCCCCTTTTATTAAAAGCCAATCCATCTCTGGTGTGTTACATTCTGGCAGCTAGGAAACTAGAACACCTATTGACTTTGTTTGAAATCTCTCAGCCACTGTAACTTTATTTTGTCTCATTTCTCTGTTCTGCCATTTGGTCAAGAAGGCATTCTCAATCCCTTGATGCCAGGTCCTGGCTCATCCTGGGATTTCTGTCCCCAGTTGTCAGGGAGATTTAACCCCCTGGAGTCATGTTCCATTTGGGGGGGAGGGGAGGGCAGGGAGCTCACCTGCTGAGCTGGCTTAGAGAGGCCACATCTGAGCAACAAAAGAGGTTCTCTGAGGGTGACTCTTGGGCCCAGTTTTAAGTGGCCTAGTCTATCCTTTGCAGGAATAAGTCCCACAGGGATGAATCCCAAGATCGAGGGCTCAGCCTATTGACTTGGTTGCCTGCACTGCTTGCAAGAATATCAGAAATTCTCCAAAGGGAGAAGTTGAACATTTTCTCCTTTCTCCCCAGTACCCCAATGGGACCTCGCAAATATTTCTTTATTCACTGCCCAAGTTACTCTGGGATATATCGTGACATCATACTAAGCCGGACAAACCAACAAAGTCTCACACCCTATTCAAGATTCCACGTACTTATGGTGTTCAACTAAACTGACCATACAAGTTAAATTAGGAAATGCACTACCCAAAATATGAACTACGTGGAAAAGAAGACCTTAGAAAACCAGGCAGCAGCCTTTCTCCTGGGCTACTCTGCTGTATCCTGCTAGCAGTTGCCACATGAGCTCACATGTGTTTCTGCCACCTCTGATGCAGACAGTTGGGGAAGCAGAACTTTTATTATCACGTGGTGATCTTGGTTGCTGGTGGGCAGCATGTACAAGTTATGCAATGGCTGTCACATGACCATCTGGGCAGAACAAGCCATCAGTTGAGTCCCTGAGAGAAAGAGAGCCACTTGAACCTCTCTTTCATTGCTCACAAACCTCCATAGTGCTGTCTGCAAGGACCCCTGTGGGGAACATGGCCCATGCCACCTTACCTGAATCTGATGGACTTTTGTGCAGAGGTCTGGAATGCCTACTTCCTGAGGAGCTGATAGCAGATCAGGGGCTGCCTGTGCCTGGACCCAGAGACCTGCAGCAGGATACCCCAATGGAGCCAAAGTGATCCAGGGAGTCAGTTCTCCAAGCCTCATGTTGGGTGGGGACCTGCCCTGGCCTGTCAACCATTCATTATGTCAGGAGAGTCCAACCTTGGATGGATGAGGCCCTTATAAACTATAAGAGACTGTGCACGCAGGAGGAGAATAAGAATCCCACAGTGATGAGGCCCAAAAATTGTTGGATAGAAGGAGGAGAGAGATGAGAGGTTACAGCTTGTAGGCCTAAACAGGCTTCCCAGGGTAGAGGAGCCTTCAGTTGAAGCTGGGAGCTTTGGGGCATTCTCTACCGGTCCTCAAAGTGGAGGAAATTCCACTTCAGTCCCCACTCTTGTTGCATATGGCCCTCACAGCACAGTGGAACTCTAATATGCAATTATGAAAACTGTCCAGGTAAAGTTCTATGGTTGGAGAGCTCCAGAAAACAGTGAGGCCGCAGGCCAAAAGTACCCAACTTTTTCACCAGAGTCCAAGAATCACCTTACAAAGGGGCAAGGTTGGACTTTCCCTGGGTCCAAGCCCTGAAAGAACCCCATGTGCAGCCGTGTGCCCTTGCACTGGCCACTGCCTTTGAATGGGCATGATAGGCAGGTTTCCATGAGGGGTCATTTTCTGCACCTGAAGGTCTTGAGCATAACCAGGGAAAACAACATCTTTTAGCACAGGTGCCTCTACAGATTCCTCCAACATCAGCTGGACCATTGGTGCATCTCAGAAGCACTGCTACGTGCCTCTGAATGACTCCCTTTACCCCTTTATCCTAATAGCTATTTTAGTCCTTCCCTACTGCTCTTGAATCCACTGTTTTCAGCAGAACCTCATCTCCAACTTCATGGAGAAGATAGAGGATAGGATTCGATAAATTTCCTATTCCCACATTCATACGCATGTATCTGCATCTGTTTTCATTTTTCCTCCCTTCCATCCAGGGCCAATGGAATGGGAGCTTCTTGCCCCTCCAAATCTCCTCTACCTGTAACCCGGACCCCTTCCCCTCCTACATCTTCTGGCCTTTGCTCTACCCATTATTCCTTTTCCATCCTGGATCCTTGACATGTCTTCATCTACTAATTTTTCAATGCAGTCAAAAAAAAACGTGCTGGGAATTTTCAATCATAATCCTCACAGCCAAGTAGTTTTTTAAAAGATTTGTCTTTCATAGTTATATTTACCTTTTTTCACTTCCCATTTCCTGAACCTATGCTCCTGCTCCACCACTCAGATGGCTGTGATGGACATTGACCCCAGCCTGCCTCAATTGATAGTCCCTGTCCTTGCCTTGGTGACATCATGTTCTTGTGATACTCCTCTGCTGTATCTGTCGCTCAGTCTCCTGGAATTGGTTTTGTCCTTGTGTGTTGTGGTACTTAGATTCAGTTGTCAACTTGGCCAGGTGAAGGCACCTACTTCTATTGCTGTGGACATGAGCCAATGTTACGTGAAACTCACCTGTTGCTGATTTACATCTGCAGTCAGCTAGGAGGCGTGCCTGCTGCAGTGAATGACCTTTGACTTAATTGGCTGGTGCTTAAATGAGAGAGCGCAACGTAGCACAGCCCAAGCAGCTCAGCATACCTCATCTCAGCACTCACAGCTCAGCCCAAGCTTTTGGAGATGCAGAAAGGAATCACTCGGGGGAAAGTTGTTGGAACCCAGAGGCCTGGAGAGAAGGCCAGCAGAGATTACCCTGAGCCTTCCCATGTAAGAAAGAACCTCAGATGAAAGTTAGCTGCCTTTCCTCTGAAGAACTATCAAAATAAATCCCCTTTTATTAAAAGCTAATCTGTCTCTGGTGTGTTGCATTCTGGCAGCTAGCAAACTAGAACATGTGTGGTCTCATCTCATGCTGCACACACTCCCTGGTTGAGTTTGGCCACATCCTTCTTTAAACAATTACCTTCTTGCCACTAATTCTCGGATCTGTATTCCCTGACCTTGCTCTTGAACTCTGTGCCCACACACCCTCTCAGAACTATTGAAACCACATCAAACTCAGCATATCCAAAATGAAGCTGTCTCTTTCCTTTATATTTTCTGCTCATGTCTATTCTTCCTTCTCAAACCAACCCAAACACCATGATTGAGATCTGATTTCCCCTGCTTTAGTCAATTTCCAATCCCCTATTGCATCCTCAACTTCAGATGAACCCTGGGTCCCTGAATGAGCCACAGTCCCCAGTGCTTCTTTTACTTTTCAAATCTTTTGTCTAAAATATCTGAAAACTGCCCAGTTCCTATTCTTCTTTCAACACCTAATTTGAAAATCACCTCTTCTCTGAAGACTTCCCTGAATATTCCAGGCTCAGGGGGCTGCCCTGTTCAGTATCTCATGTGACCTTGAATTCCCCCTTCAGGACACACTTTCTGTAGCACTGTAATTGCCTTTTTACTGTTCTGCTTTCTCCACAGCCTCTGGGCTCCTGAAAGGCATGGCCTATAAGTCCTTTTACTCATCTTTCTATTCCCAGTATCTGGCACAGGTCCTGGCATAAAGTAGATGCTAAGTAAATGTATGTTGAATAAATGAATGGTGAATAATAGAAAAAAGGACATGAAAATGTGTTTTTGAAGGTTTTATGTTACAGAAGTCAACAAAGCCCATTAAACTCTATGTGTTTCCAAGCAAATAGTATTGGTTTCTTTCTGACCATCTTTTGAGAGCATCGCTATCTGATATAAATTTCTGTGATCATGGAAAAGTGCTTTCTGTCTGTGTTGCCCACTATCAGTGTGTTACTACTGAGTCCTTGAAATGTGGATAGTGTGACTGAGAAGGCAAACTCTTAATTTCACCTTAAAGAGCCACATGTGGCTTCTATGTTGGATGGTACAGATTTAGAGAAACACTTTAGGGTGGTGTTTAAGAGTATGGACACTAAACCAAAGGGTTGTTCAAACCCCAACTTTTCTACTATTGGCTGTGTAGCCTCAGACTAGTTATTTCACCCATGCCTCAGTCACTTCATTTCTACCTACCATTTACTTTGGTTGTGAGGATTACATTTCCAAATGGAAAACCCTAGAACGGTGCCTCGTTCATTGTAAGGGATCCTTGAGAGCTAGCTTTTATTAATTTTTCAACATTCTAACCATGCTTCTATTGGTTTCTATTGGCTCCTCCTTCTCACACCAACCCAAACACCATGATTGAGATCGGATTTCTCCTGCTTTCGGGGGAAATTCACCCAACTAGAAGGTGAATTTGAAAGGTAGAGGCATGCAGTGGTGTGCTGGACCTAACTCCTATCCATTTGCTGGAGCCAACTCTGTGCATCTCTTTCCAACTTTGTGTTTGTCCTCATGACCCTGATAGGTTGAACTAGGTCACAGTGGGAATCTTTACACCATGGTCATTGGCTTAATTATAGAAGACACATTTAATTTGTAGTGTCTTCAATTTATAACAGTGGTGTTTTCCTGCATGGGTGCAGCAGAAGGGATAGTTAGATAGACTACTAAAAACATCTTCACTGGGGTGAAATCTACATCCTGAAATCTCTACCTTGAAATATCAACTGAGCCTAACATCTCTGATTACCACGCTTCAGATGAAGCGACCTTTCTGCTGCACTGCTAATATGTATTAAAGGCCAGACATGGCTATTGCTTGGTTGGCTCACTCAGAGCCGATTTCTCCAAAGGATCCAGAAGGGAATGAATGCAATTGGGGCACATATTGGAGGGAGCAGTTATACTTGTGAGGGAATCAGAAGTGTGAGTTTCTGGAACACAGGGACACAGTTGCAGATCATCCCATACATCACATGAGGGTGGTGGCTTCTTTCTGGGATGCTCCCCTGGCTCCTCTTGGCCCAGCCTTACATGCATGGGCTGGGATCCTCAAGCACTTTGTCCATACTCATCTGTGCCTCTTAGGTCACAACACTACAGGCCCCTCTGTGGTTCTTCTAACTCTGTCATGGTCTTGGTCTGCATTTCTCAGCCCATGCTGCCAGCCTGGAGAACAGTCTGCTCCTGGCATAAGGCCACACTTTCCTGGATGTTGTTAGGAGGTGCATACTTTTCCTATTGTTACTGTTACAAATGCCCACAAACCTCATGGCTTAAAGGAACACAGATTTATTATCGTACTGTTCTAGAAGTCAGAGTCCAAAGTGGGTCTCACAGGGCTAAGACCAAGGTGTCAGCAAAGCTGTGTTCCTATGGAGGCCAGTTTCCTTGCCTTTCCAAGCTTCTAGAGACTTCTAGAATGTCCACATTTCTCAATTTGCTGTTCTCAGCCAGCAGTACCTTCATTCTCAACTCTCCTTCATCACCATGTCTCCTTCTCTGTCCCTCTTGCCCACCTCTTTCCCTCATGAGGACCCTTGTGATTTCCTTGGACCCATCTAGGTCATCAGGACAGTCTCCCCATCTCTAGACCTTCATCTTCATCACATCTGAAAAGTCCCTTCTACCATGTAAGACCCTATATTCACAGGTTCTTGTGGTCAGAATGTGGCCTTCTCTGGAGGAAAACCAGCACAATGGGAACTCATTTAGTTGCAAATGAAGGAAAATCATCAGACTGCCTTAGGCCTAAAATAAAAAGGGTGGGTCAGATAACTGGTGTCAATACTCCTACCAAGGCCAATGCCAAGCTGGCAAGCTGAAGTCCTTGGATGTTGAGTTGGGGGCTGGTGCCAGCTGAGCCAGCACATCACTGCAGGAGACCCAAGCCAGAACCATTCTGCAGCGGACAGGAGGACCTCCACCCCACCCCTCTCTTCCCCAGAAAGCCAATTCTCATGGTGTGTTCCCAGAGGTGCCCTTGGTTGGCTCTGCCATTTGGAAAGACCTCAGAGAAGACAGCTGACTTTGGGGGAGAAGAAAGAGATGATCAGAAAAGGAAAAGTACTGATGACTTTTTTGTAATGCCTTGGATCCCCTTCTTTTCCCAGTTTCCAGTGAACTCTTCACTTTTATGTTTGACCTAGATCAGTGTGAGTGAGTTTCTTTCACTTACAACTAAAGGACTCCCCATTGTTCTAGTTTTTCTCCATTTGCCCATCCCCACATCCCTTCTCCAACCTTTTCTGCCCTGCTCTGGGCCCAGAAAGTCTCACCTCTTCTTTCCTGTTCAGCCAATGGCAGGGGGGAGAGGCAGGGGTGTTATTTGCCATACTCCCTCCCTGCCTGACCAGGGTGAGGTCTTCTTCAGCGACCGTCCACTTTACAGCACCAGCTCTTGCCAAGCTCATCTCACTGTCTCCCATGCTGCCCCTCAGATACATAGGTTTCAATACCTTTCTGCAGTTGCCAGTCCCTGGGCATTTCACATTCCTTGTTTTCCTGCTTACTCAAACCCCATTTTGTAAATAGTCCCTTCATTAAATTCTCATCAGGTGAGCTCTTCAGATGTGACTTCTTTCCTACAGATACACCTTTGGCCAATAAATCTTTCTGGTGCACATGCCACGTGTGGTCACTGGAACCCACTGAGTCTAATTCCTAAATGTTCTGGAACCTTTCTGGTTCTCTCCATCCTCGTAGGCACTGCCTTGGTTCAGGCCCCAACAAGTCTGGCCTGGATGATTGCCACAGTGTCTATAGCCCCTCTATAGGCAGTATTGACCTTGTCATTTGACCTCCACATTGTGGCCAGAATAATTTTCTACAAGGCATTTGCTCTCATGTTTCTCTGGTAGTTGAAAACCTTTAGTGGTTCCCAGTCTCTCCAGAGTCAAGTCCACACTTGTAAACAGAGTGAGAGGATGGTCAGGGTAGCATTCTAGGCTCTTGTTAGCCTCAGCTTTGGCCAAGCCCTACTCACACCGTCTCCTGGCCAAGCCAATGCTCTTGGATGCTTTGAAGTCAGCAGGAGCTTCAGTCCACTGAGGCATTTTCCTAGGCAACCCGGTTGCCCAGGGCCTGGAGCTCATATCTCCCTGCATCCTGGACCTTACCCTAGGGTCCTGGGTATGGGGTAGCAGCCTTGCAGGGCAGGGAATCTCCTCAGGGTTGCTGGTAGCAGCACTCAACCCTGTTTCGGCTAAAGGCAGCTAGGCTGTGCAGAGAAGATATGTTTAGTTCCTCCTCTTCATGGTTTTCTAAAAATAAGTACGAAGAAATCATGGGATGGATAATGCAGCCTCTAGTAAATGTAGAAAAGTGCTCTAGGGATTGAGTATGCAGTAGATTCAACCCAAATCAAATGAACAAAAAAATCACTTTACTTACCCTAATAGCAGTCCGTTAAATCAGAACTAAACAATACAAGACTCAACTCTGAGATTGTTTACTTTGTGTGAACACAGCCACAAAAATTTCCAGGGCAGAGTGCCCTCAGGTGGTGAGAGGCCCACAGGACAGATGGGAAGCTGCTAGAGGCAAAAGTACCTGATTCCACCGGCAACTGTTTATCCACTTTATTTAAAGCAGGCTTCCGGCCCTAAATTCTCAGGGCACCTATACCAAACCCAAATTCACATCTAAAATTAATTCTCCTTTTCAGGCAAAAACACACAATTCCCTTCAAAACCTGGGAGACAGCCAGATCAGGAGGAGACTTTGAGAATTCTGTCAGGTCCCTGGAGGCTTTGCCAAGGAAAAGACTTTGTCCCTTCTACTGTCTTCTCCCTGCGACTGCGAAGTCAAAGGACCTCAGTTCCACCATTTATCAGGTAGGTGGCCCTAAGCAACCCTGCTTAACCTCTGCACCTCCCCACCTACTCCTAGAGGTCAATTTCTGTGGGCTTCACAGACCTTCAGCTAAGGGCCTGCATGTCAGACCCAACCCATGCTCCCTGGGGATTTCATTTGAACGTGGCTTGCATCATTTCATGACTCCTCACAACAGCCATGCAAGAAGGTCCTGTAATGTTCATTTTTCAGAGAAGAAAATGCAGGTACAAATCATGGATTCATTCATTAGAACCATGTTTTCAAGCCCCATGTTTTTACTTTAAATCATCTGTTTTTTTTTTTTTTAAATCACTAAATTAGCAGTACCACAAATTTAGTTCCTTGTATTAGAGATATTTCTGCTAGTAGATGGAGATCAACCTCATTCATTTACTTGACTCCAGATTATTTCTGAGTACAGTTGTACCACAGTTTATTTAACCGTTTTTGGATGACGGACATTTGTTCCCAGGTTTTGGCTATTGTATCCTTTACGTGCTTCTTTTTTTTTTTTTTGGAATGGTAGATACTCATTTATTGGAAGGATAGATATTCATTTATGTAAAAGTAACAACAACTGTTAATCATAATGTTAAAATAAAAAAATATCTTTTCTGGGGGGCGGATCTTAGCACCATTAGGGTGCGAGCAGCCTTTATGCGCTTCTTTATGCCTGTGTATAAACAGCTCCCAAGGGCATCGCTGGGCGTCAGGGAATTCACATAGAAAGTATTAGTGGATACAGTCAAACTGTTCTCCAGGTTGGGTTACAATTCCACCAATGATGGGAGAACCATGCTCTTATATGCTTACAGACACCTGATGTTATCGATGTTTAAAAATTTTACTGGTTTGATTTTTAAAGTGTGTTATCTCACATGCTTCTCCCCCATTACTATTTGGCACATTTTGTAATTTCCTATTAATGTCCTCATCCTTTTCCTTGACTTGTTCTTACAGATTTAGGGGTGGTCTTTAAAGTTTTGCTATTAACCCTTTGTGTGGAAGCCACAAATATATTTTTTCCCACGCTACTGCTTGTTTAAACTATGTGTGTATTATCTTTTCCATATAAGACTTAAACACCTTGAAGTCATCAAATTTGTTCATCTTTTCCTTCATGGTTTTTGCATCTTGTTTAAGTCTTCTATACTTTAAGGTATTTACCTACTGTCAATTCTGTTTCTAATATATGATATTTGTTTGTTTAACTATTATTTTTTCGTGAATAGTCTATTGTAGTAGTCTAGTGTTTTATTCCCGTGTCTCCTAACCCTGAGTTTTTACAAAACGCCAAAGTGCTTTTTAAGTTTGTCCTAGTTCCCCACTCGTCATTCTTCTGCAAGACTCTGCTCAGGTGGAGAGTCTCCATAAATGTATGGAGAAAAGTATAGTGAAAGAAAAGAACTTCATTCCGAAAGACTAGTGCAGGTAAAATGCAGAGGTGAGGGAAGAGTGCTTTCAGCTGAGCAATTTGGGAAGTCTTCTTCTAGGACTTAGCACTTAAATCATGAGGGGAGCAGGAGATTGTTTGGTTTGATTACAATGTATATTATAGGAAAGAATAGGAAGCTAGATAAGGTGGAAACTAGGGTTGGGACTGGCTATGGTAGACCAGGTATGGCCACTAGCAGGCATTTGGCCAGTTTAGGCCATGGCTTCTTTTTTACCGTGCAGAAGCCAAGAATAGTTTTTACAGTTTTAATGATTGGGGAGAAAACACAAAAACACAAGAAGAATAATCTTTTGTGGCATGTGAAAATTATATGAAGCTCAGATTTCAGTGCCCATAAATGAGGTTTTACTGTATACCTCCCTGTCTGTTTGTTTATGGATCATCTGTGACTGCTGTAGCTAAAATGGCAGAGTTAGCTACAGTTGTGACAAGGTCCGTGTGGCCCATAGAGCTGTAAATATTTTCTCTCTGGCTTTCTACAAAAACTTCTCTGCCGACCCCTGGTTTAGGAGTTTGGCTCTTAGGTGCTAAGCAGTGGACAAGGAAGCCTTATGATGAGTGCATCACCTAAGGAAGATATCTCCTCTGGGGGTGGAGGAAGTTTGCAGGAAGAGACAGAGCAGCTGGGAGATGCTATCGGTGACCAGTGAAACAATCCAAGTAACAACAGGGCTGCAACTCTGCAAGTGGGAAAAGAGGAGGTGGAAATGGGAACGAACCATCCACACACAAGACATCTTTGTGGAGAGCCTCTTGGGGCTGGGCACAGTTCTGGGCGCTGAAAGGAGAAATGCAAGAACCAGGCAGCTCGGTGGGTGTGGACTCTGATTACCACCCAGAACACGGCACCAAATGCTCCTGCTTCGCCCACTTTCTGTCTCCGCCCATATGGTTAGGGATCCCCCAATGGAGCTTCCTCTGCCCACTTCTGGCGCCTCCCTGTGACCTCCCCGGCCAGCCTCCCCCTGGAAGGAGAGTCAGCACCAGACATTTTTGCTTATGTACACGGTAGACAGAGCCCTAGGTGTCCCTCTGCTTTCCCCACCCCCAGTCCCTCCACCCACTACCCTCCCTTGTTGCTCTAGTTCCCTGCCCGTATGGCTGCTGGGAGGGAACTTTCCAGGGCTGCTCTCAGGACAGGGTCCTTGCAAGGAGAAAATGACCTCCTGTCCTGACCTGTCAGGATGGAACATGTCAGCTTTCGAGGTGTGTAAAAATATAGGTGGTCAGTGCTCACTGATATGCAATAGTATGTCAATGAAAAGCCATTGAGGAGAAAAGATACTGTTTTTTAAAAACAAAGTTCACTTTACTAATTTTACACAGTAAAAGAACATGGATAGCAGATGCATCTAAATTCTCTTGCTGATTCTCTTGAAGATAATGTCACCCAATGTCATGGTCTGAAAGCAGAAAAGAAATCATAACATTTTCATTTGATATTGAATTGAAAAGAATTAATTAAGCCCAGGTATGCTAGCATATGAAACTGCTCAAAGATTCTTTGCTTTCAATAGGAAAAGAGGAAGGGTAAGCAGCTTTTTCTAAAACCCAATGCCAAGACTCTGTTTTCCCAGGTGAGGACTGTTCTACATTTTGCTGACATCCTTAATACATCAATGGCTATTATATCAAGACCTTTCAAACAGGACTAACCTAGTCTGATTTTTTGAACCTTCATTGAGCACCTACTATGCATTAAATATGTGTTGAGCATCCAGGGTGCATGTGCATGGAGACCCTAGGTCTGTGCAACCTGGAACTCAGCAGGTCCTGCATAATCTTCCAAAAGTTATTGAGTCATGTTCCCTCCTTTCCCTGCCAGTCTCTCATAAAAGTCTCCTGCCATGTGGTATGTCACTGGGGCAGAAAGGAAGCCCCTTAGCCTTGGCAGCAATGGAACAGAATGGAAAGATCCGGGTGACCTCAGACCAGTCCAGCTGTCCTTATAGCCCCTGGTCCTGCCTCCCTCCCAGGGAGCAAAGACAAGCCCGAGGTGTGACTGGGAGGAGACCCCACTGTTCACCCCGGAATCAAGGGCAGGACAGAGGGACAGCCTCCAGAGATGACTGAACAGCAGGCTGTGTCAGACTGGCAGGCTGCCTAGGAAATCACCCGGAGCACGGTGTTCCTCATAAATGCCAAGCAGCAAAGCCATTTACTGAGCACCAGGGCCTGTGGGGCAGAGGGAGGCAGAGGGAGGCCTCTGGGTACATTGGTCTGCAAAGGCAAAGGGAAAGGACACAGCGAATAGCTCCTGTGATGACATAAAACAGGAAAACCACCGAGACAGCCCAGGTCTCGACATGCAGAGCCCTCCTGCAGTGGGGCTGCATCCCTGGGAATGGTTGCCCTGCAAATCTCAGAGGCCACAGGAAGGCTCAGGGGGCACCTGCTGAACATAGATTTCCTGCCCTCCCATCAGGGAGCGGGCCTCATGGTTCCATCCCAGCAAGCCCAGGAGTGGGGGCCCTGCTGGTGGCTCTGCATGACCCCGCTCCCCTACCCACCAGGCACCACTCCTCCTCCACTCCCTTCATGTGTAGGGGAAGAAGGGGGCGTGGAGATGGGGGAGGTGCGACACTGTGGCGGTGGGTTGACCCTGACCAGGGAAGTGGTGGGGGGCAGGTGAGCAGTCAGAAGGAACCGGGGAGAGGTGGGGGAGCACTAGCGAGGGGCATTGCCACAGGAGGTGCCTTTGGAGAATTAGAAAAGGATCCATCCTCAAATACTCCACTTCTGTTTGTAAGAAGAGAATAGAATCCATGGGTTTTGCTAGAACAAGACGCCTCAATGGCATCTGCTACAGAATTATAATGACTACAAACCTATGCTGCCTAAAACGTGGGTGGCTCTCTGGGGTCTGGCCCAGCACCTTGTGGGAGAGACCACCGCACAGGAACCATGGCTCTGCCTTCGTGGGTGTTAGTTACCACAGTTTCCCCATGTATAAAACATAGGGAGAGGGGCAGTGCAACAGTGGCGCAGTGGCAGAATTCTCGCCTGCCATGCCGGAGGGAGACCCGGGTTTGATTCCCTGTGCCATGCAAAAATAAAAATAAAAAAACACAGATAGAGGAAGTGTGTGAACTGCCCAATGCATTGTAGGTCCTCAGGAAACGACAGCAGATTTGAGGAGGTGGGAGGTGGAGTAGGGGTGGGAGCTGCTCCTCTCCCCTCTCCCCAGCATCACACCCACTCACACTGGTGATGGTGTCACCGTTGAACTCGGACACGGACTTGATGCCTTTGAAAGTTGTCACCAGCTTATTGTCACCTTCCAGTTGAACCACCGTCTGCAGGGACAGAGGAGATGGCTGGGAGGTGGTGTCTGGGGAGGGGCAGGGCCTTCACAAATTAGGTTGCACGAGCCCCATCCCCACCCCACAAGAGTCTCTGCTCACAACAGCCAGAAGGCCCATCTTGTCTACATTTTCTTGCTCTTAAGAGAAGGGAAGTGCATTTAAAAATTAATGACTGTATCAGGGTTTCTTTTGTCAGACTTTTTATTTATGGCATGAGATCTAGAAATGTGCATTGGATGCCCCAGTGGTTCCAAATACAAACACTAAAATAAGATCAAGGGAAATTTCAGTTCTCCAAGCTAATGGAGGAAAGTCATGGCAAAATTCAAAATTCTGGGCAGTTAAGAGAGCTTGTCTTTTGCTTTGGTATTTCTGATTTCCTCCAGACTGTTTACCTGAACCACTGTGGTCTCCTTTCCAAGTGTTACGTAAAACGTAAGTCCCCAGCAGGGGCAGAGAACGCTGGCCAAGATTAAAAATTTGTCCTCAGAAGAGCATTTGGGAAAGGACTGCAGTAAACACTCTCATGTCCTGTCTCTCCCTGGGTTTCCCTCTAGGTAGGACCTCAAGAGAATCTCCCTGAACAGACATATGGCACATTTCCTGATCAGTATCTTTATACCTGGAGAGGCAGAAACAAAGAGGCTTGGAAGAGGTAGGTGCCGAGACCCTGGAGGAGCATTGTCTTGGGGTTGGTGTCTGTTGGGCTGGGGTGTGCGGTCTCTCCCAGCTCTGGGTCCAGCACATCGCACCCCAGCTGTCATGGCACACTTGATCCCAGACCAGAAGAGACCATGCGTTTGGCCCACTCCCTGCAGTCTGCCAACGGGGACTGTTCTCCTTTTACACATGAGGTAACTGAGGCCAGAACAATTAGTGGCAGCCCCTGTGAGGTCATGTCGGAGCCCCAACCTGGGCCTACGTAGCCTGGTCTTCCCAACACCTCCTCTGGGAAGTCTCTCCCTCTCAGCAAAGCCCACTCTACTTTAGACCTAAGGAAGATTTCAGGATTTGGACAGGGGTTGTATTGCTGACCCCCACGTGTTCCTGCTGGACCCTGCTTGGAGGACGGTGGGAATGGGGAGAGTGAGCTGGGAGGCCCTCACACAAAGACTGCCCCTCTCTGGATGTCTGGGCCCATGAGTCCCCTGGACAGCCAAGAGTGGCTTCAAAGCTTCTCTCCTGAGCATTTTCCTTGTCTCTCTGCCTTTGACCCTACAGGTAGGTCCAAAGCAGGATGTATGTGGTGTTCATTGTGAGGTGAGCCATGAGGAAGGAAGTCCAGGGGCCAGGTTCCAGAGAAAGTTCTAGAAAGCAGTGGGAGCCTTGAGGGGGCGCCCCCTACCTTGACCTTCTCCCCAGTCATGGTCTCCAACTCGCACTCCTCCCCCAAAGTGAACGTGTTCTGGATTACTTTGGAGCCGGTGGAAATGGTGAACTTGAAGTGCTTCCCATCCTGCACGATCTCCGACACCCCTTTGATGTCCTTCCCCTTCTGGATGAGGTCATCAGGCATTCCTGGTGGATAGATCTGAGATTTAGGCAGGGCTGTGGCCAGAGCTGCAAGGTAGTGGCTGGCCAGAGAGGCAGGGAGCTGGGAGGGTGAGGGCTCTTTTCTCTCCTAAAGGAAAAGTCATGCTGTCCAGGTCAGTTCACTGTCCTGCCCATTAATCTCCAAAAAGGTCATTCCTCTGGCCAAGGGAGCCTCTCCTCCAGGAGGCACCTAGTTCTCTCTGGTTCTTCTCCCTCATTTCTTCCTCCTTTAACGTCAGGGGCTTTTGTTCTTTTACTCTAAAAGAAGCACTTCATCTCCCACACCCAGGGTGGCTACATAATTTATCTTCCAAAGCATGCCACTGCCCAAGAGCGAAAGGAGAAGCTAGTCATGATTACTCCAGGACAACACACATGGCCCCAGGACCCTGCCCGGCAGACTGGGATGGCCACCCATCCTGCCCCCAGGGAAGACTGGGCTCCTGTCACCAGGCTCTGAGGGAAAGTGCACCAGGAATTCCTCACCTGGGTGGAGCTGAACACTTCTCAGAGCATGCCCATGCTGCAATGAGAATAGAGCCACACAAAACCCATGGGTGCTGACCCAGGGAATAGACGGCTCGCTCCAGTCTAGAGGACACAGGGAGAGAAGCGGGGTGTGGCCCCGGGGAGATCTGAGCACCTCAGCTGCCCTTTCCCTTCCCCTTTTCAGTGCCCTCCCTCAGGCTGCAGGCCCCTTCCCCTACTGCCTAGTGGACATCTGCTCACCTGTCCAGGTACACCTTCTCCCCCCACTCATCTTCCCTCCCTCCTTCCCGTGAGCACCATACCCTCCTGTTCTGGAGGTATGTGTGGGTAGAGCAGGGTCTCTGCTTCAGATCCCAACTCAAACACCTCCTACCTGAGTGAGACGGGTAACGACTTCTTAAACTTACTAGGCCTCAGATGTGAGATGGGGACATAAAAGTGCCAGTTCAATGAGTTTTGCTGAAGATTAAGTGAGATGTCGCATTCAAGTGCTCAAGGACACGGATGGTGGTACCTTATTACACTTGTTTCTTCTCTTTCTCTTTCCTGAAATTGTGACCTCATTAGAAATGTGGCTCATTGATATCTACCTCCCTGCTGCCTGATCAGCTCAGTGGTTTGCCTTCAATCAATGTTCAGTAGAAGTATGAATGGATGAACAACTGAAGGAATGATGAATAGATGGACGGACAGCTGAGGTCATGGACTGTGGACAATGTAGCAGCAGCAGTGGAGCTTGACCACTGCTTAGGCCCTGGGTTCAGTGCTCTTCCTACCAGCCTGTGGGACACCTCGTCTGGGTAGGACACCTCATCTGGCAAGTAATAGCACAAGCCACAGGGGGCATGAAAGTCACTGAAATGCACCCCCTAGTCTGCCATCCTCCATCCTCTCCTCCATAGAGCATCCCTGGACAGCCGCTGCCTGCAGGAAACAGCCCTCACTGTGGGACGCACAGCCTCAGGGTCCAGCCCAGCACTCACCAATTGCCTTCATGAAGGGCTCAAAGTTTTCCTGGCTCTGTAGTTGGTACCTGCCAGAGAAGTTCATGGTGATGGCAAGGCTCTTTCCACACTGACCCACAGCTCTGTGGGCAGGCTGCCCACCAGGGACTGTTTTATAGGGACTCCTTCCCTTTCAAATGTCGGCCACAGGTCAGCACACTCCTTTATGGCCAGGCTCAAACATTAACTCCTGAGAGCAATGGTCAACGATAAAAACCAGGATGGGTGCAGGAACGGTTTGTTCTAACTCAGCAAACATTAGCGGGTGTCCATCCAGCACAAAGCCCCATGGCCTTTACCATGTGTGAATGTGTGTATGTGCGTGTGTGTGCATATAGACCCACAAAAGAGTACCAGATTCCCTTTCACCTCACAGCCTCACCTGATTTACACGTCACATAACCTCCTGACCTCTTCCTACCCTTATCATCATACAAACCTCATTTTTTACAGTTGCCCTCAGCCCCTTTGGCTATTTTATGTTCTGGGAATGCCTCTTGGCTAACCACAGGTTCTTTCACCATCCAAATGAGTCTCCTTTGCAAGAGTTAAAGCAGGAAATACTAAAGGTCAGCTCTAAACCAGGTGTATATAATGGAGGTGCATTTCCTTAGGAGACAGAGACAAGGTCGGGCAAAGAAAGAAGGCAGAACCTGCTGGCCTGCAGCACCTCTGCCTAGAGGAAAGGGTACAGGATTGGGGTCTTGGCTGGGTAGTGTCCCCTCTGCTGGATGTACAGTGGGCTGCAGGGACAGTAGAGCGGCTCCCAGAGACCTGGGGATGTGCTTAATTGTCCTAAAGCAGAGACAGGCAGCCCCTCCCTGCATCCCACACTATTTTGGCTTGGAAAATGTGATTGCTATTGCCAAAAGATCTAGCAGGGCTGCCACCCCTCCAGAACCTTAAAAACTCAGTTCCTGCCTCCCTTTCCACTCTTGGGCCCTCAGGTTACAGCTCTGGTCACAGGGACAACCAAGCACAAAGCACACTGCGGCCTTCTGTGCATGCCTCTTTCTCTGTTTCCCCATCTGCTGAGCCGCCCGCTCTCAGCACTGTGGGCTCCCTCCCTCAGGGAAAGGTAACCACTGTCACCTGTGGCCTAGAAGAGTATTTCACAAAGGCCTATATATATTTTTTAAAACTTTTTTTTATTGTATAGTATAACATATATACAAAGCAAAGAAATAAAAAGGCAGTGGTTTTCAAAGCACTCTTCAACAGGTAGTTGCAGGACAGATCCCACAGTTTGTCATGGGCTACTGTATGTGCCTCTCATATTTTTCCTTCTAGCTGCTCCAGAATATAAGAGGCTAGAGGGCTTAAATATATTTTTTTAACATCACAATCGACTTTTTTTGTGAACAATAACATATATACAAAAAAGCTACAAATATCAAAGTACAGCACCACAATTATTTGTAGAACATATTTCAGAGTTTGACATGGGTTACAATTCAACAATTTTAGGTTTTTACTTCTAGCTGCTCTAAAATACTGGAGACTATACGAGATATCAATTTAATGATTCAGCATTCAAATGCATTGGTTAAATCCTATCTTCACTGTATAACTCCACCATCACCTTTGATCTTTCCATCCCTCTTTAGGGGTGTTTAGGCTATGGACATTCTAAATTTTTTATACTGGAAGGGTCTGTCACTAATATGGGGTAGGAAGATGGAACTATCTGATGTTCTGGAGAGACTGGGCTAGGTTTCAGGACTTATCTCCCATCTGGAGGTTGTAGGTTTCTGGAAAGTTACTCTAGTGCATGGAACCCTGTGGAGTCTTATATATTGCCCTAGGTGTTCTTTAGGATTGGCTGGAATGGTCCTGGTAGTGGTTGGAAGGTTATGATAGGTAGCAAGGTTTACCTGAAGCTTGAGTAAGAGCAACCTCCAGAGTAGCCTCCCGACTCTATCTGAACTCTCTCTGCCACTGATACTTTATTAATTATACTTCTTTTCCCTCTTTTGGTCAGGATGGAATTGTTGATCCCATGGAACTGGGTCTGGATTCATCCCTGGGTGTCCTCTCCCACATCGCCAGGGAGACTTTCACCCGTGTATGTCATGTCCCATGTAGGGGGGAGGACAGTGATTTCACTTGCGGAGTTGGGCTTAGAGAGCCTGAGGACAAAGGCCTATATTTTAACCCCTCCTGGGCTGTGTTCTTCTTTCCTGGTGAAGCTTCCCTGGTCATTCCTGATACCCAACACACACTGGGCAAATAGAAGCCATCAAAAGAGAATGAGTACTTTGGATGGATTGTATGGTATGCAGATATATCTCAATAAAATGGCATTAAAAATGAAAAAAAAGGTAATGAGGCCATAGCATTAGGCTAAAATAGATATGGAATATTTGGGTTAGCACATCACCCCCAAATCAATGCACTGGTGAGGGGTGTGTGTGTGTGTGTGTGTGAGTGTGAGTGTGTGTGAGAGAGAGAGAGAGAGAGAGAGAATCTACCTAACCAATGCTGATTTGGCTGGGAGTCCAGCATGACAGGATGTGACTAGAGCTAGCAGAGCATGGCCCCCAGCTCCCAGCCCGCCACCACCTTCCCACTCCTGTCCGTTCTTTGTCCTTCCGCCCTCCAGCCTGCACCCGAGTGGGTGGTGGGAGGCTACAGATGGAGCCCTCTTGGCTTCCTGGACTGCTCTCCCTGTCTGGGAGTCCTGTCTAATCCTACCTGGATTACAGTCACCAACATCACTCTGTCATCTGCCAGCCTGGCAGTGCCCCCTTCCCAGGTTAGTGCTGGCGGGGAAGCAGTTCCTGCTGGGGGACATCAATGCCCCAGGAAGACAAGCTGAAGGGGCACAGATGAAAGCTCTTTCTGTGGCAGCTCTCCTTTATCTCCAACGTCCAAATCACACCCTCCCCAAACTCTGGAATTTAGATCTATTGATTGAGCAAAGCCCCTTGGGCACCTGTGTGCCCAATGCCAGAAGCCCTTTTCCAGCACCCTGACAGGTGGCATTAGAATACCTCCTATGACAGAGAACTCACTATCTTCTGAGCTGTGTGGGCAGATAGCACTAGCTGAGGGCATGTGATCGTGCATATTCTGGAACGAATAAGCCTTTCCCTCCAGTGCAGAAGTGTGCTGCCCCGCCCGTATCTGACAGTGCTTCCCAGGAGGTGGGTATGGGTTGTCCCTGGGCAAAGCAGAACAGGCTTTGTATGCTAAAAACTTAATACCATTTACAGCTGCTACAAATGCCCTAGACAGAAATGAGCAGCGTCGCTCAAAGGACAGTCATATCCACTGTCCCACCTTCCTCTTAGTTATGCTTCTTTCAATATGTCTCTGTGTGTGTGTATGTGTGTGTGTGTGTGTGTGTAAAGGAGAACGAGAGGGTGATGGTGAGGGAGAGGGAGAGGGAGGAGAGGGAGAAGCAGCTGTTTGGGTCAGATTTGAGAGAGAGTAAGTCCCAAGACTTGGGTGTTAGAGAGAGCCTAGCTCACCAAGGGAAGGGCTGGCTGTTGCTTCCTCCTCTCACTCCCCAGACTGAGAGGAGAAGAAAGAGAGAGGTGTGCAGCAGGCAGCAGGGAGAGGGGAAATGGAGAGGGTGTGCGGTAACAGGTCACCAGGGCACCCCAGCGGCTGCGTGGAAGGGAGGAGCAAGGAAGGCCGAGTTGAATCGAAGCTGCTCATTTGCTGCAAAGTGAGTCCCCACCCATCTTTCTCAACCCCCCTCCCCCTCTGCCTCAAAAGCTTCAGTAAACTGGATCAAATATGCACAAGTGGAAAGTGACAAAGGGCCAGTTTTATCTGCGGCCCGAGGCAATGGAGTCATGGCAGCATACCAAGAAGTAGTGCTAGGAAGTCTGCTAGGTGCATTTCCCTCAAGGGTCCCTGAAATTTTCAGGAGGGCTTTGGAGGAATTCAAGCAAATTTTATCTGGAAGCCAGATTATCACATGATCCCAGAGGGCATCTGGGCATCTAAGCTAGTAGTTGGCTTCCATCTGTCTAGTGGCTGGGCAGTGGTTGGTTCCATCCCTGAGACACCCACCCACCTCGCCCACCAGCTCCATAGGGACCTTGTCTAGCTCTCTCCAGGGAGTGTGTCAGTGAAAACTCACCTGGATGGGAAGCTAAGGAGCTCTGCAGTCTAAAACCAAGAAAATAATCACCCAGGAAAGTGCAATGGCAAGATCACTAGCTCCCTACCGCCCTCTCGCCCTGGCCCCTAGGTCTTCCCACCCCCAGGTGGGAGGGTCTGCCACAGGGCCTGGTGCACCCTGCTCTCTCCTGCACCCAGCTGCTGGCCTACTCAGAAAAGAGCACGGGATGGGATGCAACTGGCTGAGCATAGCCGAGGATGACCTGACCGCTCACCCCAGCAGACAGACGGATGACAGACACGATGAGAGACTGCCCTCTCTCCCTGAAATCCTACATATGGCAATTCTGAGGCAACCTCTAATGACCTCCTTTGGGTCAGAATTTTTTGTTGTCAGGGCCATATTAATTCTTGTTTGTACTTTTACACAAAGTTGGGAGAGGGTAATGACATCTCTCGCCCATGAGCTGAGCAAACACAGGAAGAGATAAGTTCAATTGCACTGACAAAGTTCAATTGACTTTCCATGGGTGCGGCCTCTGATTTTGATCAATCCAAAGGCTCCAGCCCCTCTCTGTGCCCCAAAAGATATTGCCTCTCCACATGCTTCCTTCTTAGATGAGGGGCATGGAGATAAGGTGGGGGGGTGCCAGGATAGGACTGGCATTGTTTTATGCCCAGGGACCCCTGCACTTGTGCCTAATCTAAGGATGCTTGCAGTGCCAGCTTGCCCATTTTCTGTATGTTTGAGGTGAAGGAGGTATTCCACTGAGACTGTACTTATGATAGAGGCAGGGCTGCAGAGGGGAGGGGCTTGGGTTTGGGTTCAGCTCTTTTTTATACCTAACATGTGATCCTAGACAGTCACTCAGCCTTGCCAAGTCTTCACTTCCTTACCCATTTAACAGCCGTGTAATCTCCACCTGGCGTAAGAGCTATGCAGGCTGACAGATCCTTCAAAGATGTGGCACCATGCTCCCATCAGAGGGGGGCGAAGCACTTTGCATTTGCCTCTGCCAGGTGTCCCAGAGTTACTGCTGGTCCCGTACCAGTTTTTATATTTACCTCCTGGCTTGGGGACAGGCTTCCTTCCCATTTCCCTGGGCCAGCGGGTACCATTTCTCCAGCCCCCTGTTTATGGTGGTTCAGCTGTCCTACCAGGTATCTTGCTTCCTACTTTATGTCTTCCGCAGGCCTGAGGATTCATCTCCTGCTTCAAGAAGTCTTGAAACCCAAGCTCCTGGCCCTGTGGGTCTATTTCTAGGTCCGACTTCCACCTGCAGGTGCCAAGACCTCTGCTTACTGCTCACAGGCTCTGAATTCCAAGTGCCTTTGGATTTCTGGCTCCTGGGTTTTCTTCCTCCTATCCCAGCTACATATTTTAAAAACTGTTCATTTCTACTTCCACATCTAGCTATGTTATCAGAAGAGTCAACATCAGTTCAGTCTGCCATGCCTCCAGTACTGAAGTCTTATGTTTTCGCTATATGCCATTTTTAATTGTTTTGGTAAGATTTCAGGATGGGCAGTCTTCAATAGATACTTATTAAAACATTCCCAACCCTTGTTTGACATAGGCCTATTCTGTCTCCACCTCCCCCCCACCACCACCACCCTGTGACAACTGTACAGTACCTACAATGGGTCCTGCCTTCAGGGACTTGAAATCTGGAGAAATTTTTCAGGCCTGCCTGTTGTAAGACCCCATGGTGGGGCAAAAGTGCTAATTGGCTAAACAAAAATTGCAGGTGCTGATTTGCATTGTAAAAGGAATCACACCGCATAGGTTATACAGAAAAGCATATTCAATGAACAATGCATCACTTTACACAGTAATATTTTAGAAATATACTTGTTTAAAGGGAGACCTTGCTATGCTTTCCTTTAGGACCCCCAAAGAGTCCCCCTGTAACACAGTGAAGAGTTATAATACAGAATGTCATACAGGGAAGAGGCTGTGGGTTACATGGCCAGCTGTGGAGATTATTTGTAGGTTGATGTAATCAAGAAAAAAACCACACAACTTATCTGTAAGGTTGGTTCATACGGCTTCCGGTTTGGTTGTAAAAGTGGCCCTTTGGCCCTGTGACCCTTGTCCCTGAGGGTAGAAAGCTAATGTCAGGCTGGCACTTCAAAGAGAATTCTCTTCCAAGCAATCCTGGACCAACCCATACCCATCCTCCCACTCTTGCCCTTTGCCCTTCTCTCTGCTTTAGCGCTTGAGTGATCAATCAGCCGTCCTGAGCCAAGGTGGTCACGCCACTCCACCATCCCTCTCCAAAGTGACCTTCCTAGGCCTTCACCTTCTCTGCACTCCTAGATTAACACCCCCAAAGAAATTTATACTTCAGTCCATTAATTTATGGTGATAAAAATAACATCCATTAATTCAACACTAAGTGCCTTCTCTGTACTCTCTCACTTAATTCTCAAACTAGTACTGTAAGATAGACATTATCATCCCATTTTTCAGATGTGAAAACTAAGGCACAGATAGGAAATTGCTAAATAGAAATAGGAACCCAGTCTGTTGGACTCCAAAGCTTGTGTTGTTACCTTTTATTACTTCTGCATTATAGTTCTAAAGGAATAGTTTGGTTACACTCGTGAAAATTCTCCTAAAACAGAGCTGAGCTTTTTGCTTTTCATGGAGCGTGTTCCAAGAAAATGTTGATGGGACAAAGTCCAGGGGATATTGACCTCTTGGGCCATTTGTTGCTGGGTTACTTCTGGTTCAGAAAGCCCTGTTAAACCAGACCAAATAACCTGACATCATGGTGCATCAAGAAGAGTCCTCAGAGCCAGGGTCCGTGGTTCTCGCAATACCAGATTTCCTGGCATATCCCATCTGATCACACTGTGCAAACTTGTGCTCTTGTGGCCATGTGCATGACTGTGTTCCCTCCTGGATTGCCATTCTCAACCCCAGATCCCACTGAAGACACAAGGCATCAGATGATTCACCCACTGCTTGATCGTGCAACCAACAAGCATCCTCTGCCCTACTATGTAACATTCATGCTGGAGCTACTTTTTAACTTATAGAAGAGTCACTGTCTAGTAAGATGCATGAAGGTGATTAAAGCTACCTGGAGAGTTGAGCAAAACCTCAAAAATGTACAGAATGTTGGAATTATCAAGAAGGAAGTTTCTTGTCAGAGAAGGAGTCAAGCACTTTCATGAAGAGACAATGGAGCATGCAAAGGAATGAAAAATGTGTTGCTGCAGGGAAGGGCCTGCGGTTCAGTGCAGAAGACAGGAAAGGAGGAGGGCACTGGAACTCAGAGCTGGAGGGTGTCTACAACCAGATGGCAAATGGGGGTGGAGGATCATATATGCCAGATTAGGTTACCAGAATGTACTATATATCAACACAGGTGATGATTTTAGACAGTGTATGGGTGAACATTTTTAATCTTAATAATTATGCATTTAGTGTGATATGTATTAGAAACATATCATACCAACTTATGATTTCATGGATATTATTGCTTTGGAGAAAGTCAAGTTTTTTGTTTATTTTTAAAGGAATAACTCAGAGAAAAAAGTATATAACCAATAGTATAATAGGATATCAGCCAGAGTCCAGTAAGGAAAATAGAAATTACCCTAGGCAGTTCAAGTGAAGGTATTAATACAGGGGATTGGATACTTTGCTGGCTTGAAAGTATTATGTACCCCAGAAAAGCCAAGTTTTATTTCTGACCTCATCTTGTGGAAACAGTGATTTCTTTTAATCCTGATTCAATAATGTAGTGTTAAGATTTTGTACCCCAGAAAAGCCATGTTTTATTTCTGACCTCATCTTGTGGAAACAGTGATTTCTTTTAATCCTGATTCAATAATGTAGTGTTAAGATTTTGATTAGATTGTCTCCCCGGATATGTGGCACTCCCAATTGTGGGTGTGACCTTTTGATTAGGTGTTGATGTGACTCCACCCATTGCAGGTGGGTCTTGATTAAGTTACTGGAATCCTTTAAAATAGGAAATATTTTGGAGAGAATCATAAATGACAGAGTTGACAGAAACTGCAGAGCACAGTTGACACTTGGAGAACAGACACAGATGTTTGGAGATGCTTGGAACCCAGCAGATGTTGCTGTTAGGCAAGCCAGAACCTGAAGAGGGCCAAGGGATGCTAAGAGATGAAAGCCATACCCAGAGAAGCAAAGTGCTGAAAGCACGGAGCCCAAGAGCAAGGGACCCGCAGATATCAGCCATGTGACTTCCTAGTTAACATAGGTTCCAGACCCACTGGCCTTTCTTGAGTGAAGGTAACCTCTTGTTGATGCCTAAATTTTTATAGGTTTAGAACTATAAACTAGTAACTTATTAAATTCCCCTTTTCAAAAGCTGTTCCAGTTCTGGTATATTGCATTCCAGCAGCTTGCAAACTAGAAAGATTTTGGTACCAGGAGTGGGGTTCTGTGGCAGTTTGTAAATACCTAACATGTTGGGGTGGCTTTTTAAATGGATAAGGGAAAGATTCTGGAGGAGTTGTGATATACTTGATAGAGAAGGCCTAGAATGCTTTGAAAAGACTGTTGGTAGAAATGTGGTCTGTAAGGATACTTCTAATAAGGCTTTAGACAGAAGTGATTAAGTTGTCATTGAAAGCAGGAAGGAAGGCATTCTTTGTAGATGGAAGGCAGAATTTGAAAGTGTCCAACCTGGATATTTAGCAGGAGAAATTTCCAAACTAGATGTGGAAAATGCAGTCTGGCTGCTCCTTGCAACTCATAGTAAAATGCAAGAGGAAAGAGATAAATTGAGACTTGAACTCTTGGGTGCAAAAGAATCAGAAGTTGATGGTCTGGAAAATTCTGAAATTCCAGAAAGTGAGACCCCAGTGAATAGGGTCTTACATGAGGATTTAAGCAAACATGGAAGCAGTCAGCTATTTCAGAAGAAGCCAGGATTGGAGATGGAGTTATCTAAAAAGGATTTGTGGAAAATCCTTTTGTCTGATGGGCATGATCACAGCATATTGCATAGAAAACCAAGTGTTGTGGGATCTGTATAAACAGAATCACTGCCTGTCTGGACTAAAAGGGATAGAAAAAGGACAAAGTGAGGGGAAAAATATCTTCAGAGGCAGAACCATGGAGGTTAAGGTCTGGAGCCAGGAAACCTCAGGCCAGCAGAGCAGACAAACCCATACATGTGGAAGGGATGAGTTTTCCCTAAAAGCAGAGGATGGGCCTTCTGCTTCATTGTTCAGGGAGAATTGTGCCTCCTCAGGCCTCAGAGAAGGTGGAGTGCGTAAACTGGGGATCAGGGGGAGCCTGGCTGCCACCTCATTGCTCTGGTGAGGTTGAGAGAGTGCCCCAGAGTTGGCAGAGAGCCCAGGTGCAGCCTCAATGCTTGGAGAGGATGGAGCCAAGAAAGGGATGATCTCCTCAATGTGCCCCAAGGATGCAAACTCCATGCCAATGTTTGGAGAGAGCAGGGCCACTGCATCGACACTTGGAAATGGTGCAATTGCCACTTTCTAAAGCCCTGAGGATAAATGACTGTCAGACTTTGAAATCTAATGGAGTTTGCCCTGCAGGTTTTTGGAACTGTATAGGTCCAGTGACCCCTATGTCCCTCCCAATTTCTCCCTGTGGAAATAGAAATATGTATCCTATGACTGTTGCTCATTTGTATATTGGCAGCAGATAACTTGTTCCGAGTTTTACAGGTCCACAGCCAGAGGAGAATTTTTTCCCTTGTGACAGACTATTCCTGTAGCTAACTTTGATAAGATTTTGTACTATTTCTGACTTTGTATTGTCTTTGTATTGTTACTGAAATGGTTTAAGGCCTTGTGATACTGTGATGCAGTGAATATATTTTATAAATGGAAAAAATGTTTTTTGGGGGTCCAGAGGGTAGAATGTGCCTGTTTGAAAGTATTATGTACCCCAGAAAAACAATGTTTTAATCCTGATCTAATCTTGTGGGTGCAGCAATTTCTTTTAATCCTGATTCAATACTGTAGTGTGAAACACTTGATTAGATTATCTCCCCAGAGAGGTAGCGTGCCCAGTTGTGGGTGTGACCTTTTGATTAGGTGGAGATATGACTCCAACCACTCCAGGTGGGTCTTGATTAAGTTACTGGAATCCTTTAAAAGAGGAAACATTTTGGAGAGTCATCAAGAATTTTGGAGAGTCTTGATTAAGAGTGGTGGGAAGGGAAGGAGTAATGGTCAAGTACTTTTTATTTGGTAATTTTCACAAAGTACTCATCTATTTCTCTTATAATGAGGCAGTGATTTCATTGTAAGAGCTGCTCACCTCTTCCCAGCTCCCAGCCATGGAGATGAGGACAGCTGTTGCCATCTCCTCCAGATCTAGATGGAGGCTAATTATCTCGCAAGGGCTCCCAATAGCCACTGTCTCTCCCGCAGGTCCTTGACTGTTACAGCTGCACATGCAGCTTATATGCACTGAATGCTAATGTTACCAGCATACTGAATGAATTATCCCATTTCCAACACTTTATAACCCATTTTGGAGGTGAGAACCCTAAGGCACAGTGAGGCAAAGGAACTCCTGAGGTCCTCCAAGTGAGAATCAGAGAATTCAGTGTCCAAACTACTGAAGTCCAGTGTCCAGCCTGTCCAATCACATGGATGCAAACTGAGAAGCCAGACTCCATCAATCTCCCAAGCGAATTGGTGATTGTTCTAATTTGCTAGCTGCCGGAATGCAATATGCCAGAAACGGAAGGGCTTTTAAAGGGGAATTTAATAAGTTTTTAGTTTACAGTTCTAAGGCCAAGAAAATGTTCCAATTAAAGCAAGTCTATAGAAATGTCCAATCAAAGGTATCTTTCCCTGGAAGATACCTTGGTTCAAGAAGGCCGATGAAGTTCAGGGCTCTTCTCTCAAGTGGAAGGGCACATGGTGAATACAGTCAGGGCTTCTCTCTGATCTGGAAGGGCACGTGGTGAATACGGCGTCATCTGCTAGCTTTCTCTCCTGGCTTCCAGTTTCATGAAGCTCCCCGGGAGGCATTTTTCTTCTTCACCTCCAAAGGTCGCTGGCTCGTGGACTCTCTGCTTCATGGCGCTGCAGCATTCTCTGCTCTCTCTGAATCTTCCATTCTCCAGAATGTTTCCTCTTTTATAGGACTCCAGAAACTTCTCAAGACCCACCCAAATGGGTGGAGACATGTCTTCACCTAATCCAGTTTAACAACCACTCTTGACTAAATCACATCATCCAGGGAGATGATCTGATTACAGTTTCAAACATACAGTATTGAATAATGATTATTCTACCTTTATGAAATGGGATTTTGATTTAAACATGGCTTTTCTAGGAGACTTGTATCATTTCAAACCAGCACAGTGATCTTTTGAGGGATCCATACATATCAAATACAAGGAAATGGGCGTGGAAGCCAGAAGAGCAGGGGACCCATTAATATAAAAAGTGCCTTGATCTCCTTATAAATAATGGACTTTGGAGTGACCCTTAGGAGGAATTGCTGTAAATCTCTCTACAGGGTGCTTCCCTACAAATGTGCAAACTCTCTAAACATGCAGAACCACCTCATAATAAATGGTCTCTCACCAAATCCTCTGTATGGTATTTGAGACTGTCAAGCTTACAAAGAGTAGTAGGATTCAAAATGCAAGCCTGAGATATTCTGTTTCACAGTTAGAAAGCACACAGACGACCTAAGGCTCTGTTGGGTCTGAGGCTAAAGGGAAGATCTTGGGAGCTCCCTGTATTAATATCTTTCCCTTTGTGCTTCCAATTCAGGTTGAATTAGCACATTGTTGAAGTTTAATTAAGAAATAAAGTCCTCATAAACACACACAAAAAACTGAAACAGCAAAATTTTTACTGCTTTCTTTTAGCCTATTGCTCTATGAGAAGGATTTCAACTTTTAAGAAAAGTGAACCATAATATTGAGTCAAGGATACATTGAAAAAAAATGGTCTGAGGTTTGGAATGATATTTCTATTTCTGTTTTCTTTTCTCCTCTCTTTTTTTCTTACTTGTAAGTTTCCTGAGGACAGGGGTTTTATTTTTAGTTGCCTATCTGGAGCTTAGTCAAGTTGCTGATGGCAGAAGACATCAGGATGTGTTGAGTAGCTAAATGAATGTGCAAGAATAAAATAAATGCCATGGATCTCACTGACAAGTGGCATTTTCTGCAACATTTGGCTCCTGGCAGGGTTTTTGATTGCCATGGGAACTAACTCCTCCTCCCACAAGATTGGATCAGGATTAAAACATGGCTTTTCTAGGGGACAAATCCTTTCAAACCAGCACATTCCACTCTCTGGACCCTAAAAAAGACATGTTTTTACTATATATAAAACACATTCATTCCACCACAATATCAGAAAGACTTACAGCATTTCAGTAATAATACAAATGCAATACAAGGTTAAAGTTAGTACAAAGTCTCATCAGAGTCAGCTACAGGCATGGTCTGTCTTAAGGCAAAGTTCTCCTTGGGGCTCTGGACCTGTAAAACTCAAAATGAGTTATTTGCTATCAATATGCAAAGGAGGGACAATCATATAATAAATACTCCTATTTCCATAGGGAGAAATTGGAAGGAACACAGGGGCCATCAGCCCAAACAGTTTTGAAAACCTGCAGGGCAAACTCCATTAGATTTCAAAGTCTGAGAGTCATTTATTTTCAGGGTTTTAGAAAGCAGCAGTCCCACCCTTTCCAAGGGCCTACACAGCAAGTTACCTCTCTCTGAATGGAACCTTGGGGGACATTGTGGAGACCACCTTTCTCTCAGCTGCACCCTCTCCAAGCATCAGGGCTGCACCTGAGCTCTCTGCCATCTCTGGGACACATGCTCAACCCTCCATGTGGTGGCAGCCAGACTCTCCCCAATCCCCAAGGAACGTGCTCTATCCTCTCCAAGCCCTGAGGCAGCATGACTCTTCCATGGCAATGAGGTGGCAGGTTCCTCTGCTTTTGGGGAAACTCACCCTCTCCAAGTACTTGGGTGGGTCCACTCTCCTATCCTGAGGTTTCTTGACTTTAGACTTTAGCTTCTATGGTTCTGCCTCTGAAGTTATTTTACTTTCACATGTCCCTTTTCTGAGACCCTCCACCCCCAAGTTGAGACTATCAGTGGTTCCTTTTATACAGGTTCCACAGCACTCTTGTTGGCTTTCTATGTAACAAGCAAGGATTTTACCCATCAGACAGAAGGAGTTTCCACAAATCCTTCCTCAAAAACTCCATTTCCACTCCCGGCTTTTTCTGAAATGGCTGACCAGTTCCATATTTGGTTAAATCCTCAGGTGGTGCAATTTTTTCTGGGGCCTTCCTTCTTGGAAGCCCAGAATTTTCCAGAACATCAATTTCTGGTTTCTTTGTACCCAAGAGTTCAGTTCTCAGTTTATCTCTATCCTGTCACATTTCACTATAAGCTGTGAGGAAAAGCCAGGCTGCACTTTCCACAAATCTCTTCTGCTAACTATCCAAGTTCATGGCTTTTAAAATCTGCCTCTCAGCCAAAGCCACTCATCAATTTTGCCAGATTATTTGCCATTTTAAAACAAAGATTGCCTTCCTTTCAGTTTGCAGTCACACATGCCTCATTTCTGTCTAGTGCCTCTCCAGAGGCATCCCTAGAGTACACGTTTTTACCAACAGTCTCTTCAATGCATTTTAGGCCTTTTGTACTAAGCTCCTCACAACTCTTCCAAAATCTTCCCCTCACCCACTTAAAAAGCCATTCCAACATGTTTGGTATTTGCAAACCACAGCAGCACCTCATTTCTCCAGTACCAAAATCTGTTCTAGTTTGCTAGCTGCTGGAATGCAGTATACCCAAAATGGAATGGCTTTTTAAAGAGGGAAATTTAATAAGTTGCTAGTTTACAGTTCTGTGGCTGTGAAAATGTCCCAATTAAAGCAAGTCTATAAAAATGTCCAAATTAAGGCACCAACAAGAGGTTACATTCACCCAAGAAAGGCCAATGAAGTTCAGAGTTTCTCCCTCAAAGGCATATGGCAAATATGGCAATATCCACTAGCTTTTTATCCAGGTTTTTTGCTTCAGGAAGCTTCCCCAGCGACATTTCCTCCTTCATCTCCATGGGTCTCTCTCTGGCTGTGTAGACTCTCGTGGTTCATGTGCCTCTGTCGTATCTCTGTGTATCTCCCCAAAATGCTTCCTCTTTTAAAGGATTTCAGTAAAACTAATCAAGCCCCACCTGGAATGGGTGGAGTCACATCTCCCTCTAATCCAAGGTTAATACCCACAATTGGGTGTGTCACATCTCTGTGGAGATAATCTAATCAAATTCCCAACATACAGTACTGAAAATAGGGATTAAAAAAAATGGTTACTCCAACAAGAGTCTATCAGGATTAAAATATGGCTCTTCTAGAGTATAGAATCCTTTCAGATTAGCACTCTTGGGTGATGCAAATATTCTAAGATTGATTACAGTGACAAATGCACAATCATGCAATGACACTGTGTACTACTGATTGTATACTTTGGATGGATCATATGGTATATGAATATATCTCAATAAAATTACATCTGAAAAAAGAGATGGGCAGGTTTTAGGATGATGAACACAATGGCTTGAGGCAGGGTTAGAATTAGGGTGGTGGCTGACTGAGCAAAGTGCAAATTCCTTTTGTGGTCAGGCCACAAGGAGAAAGATATCTCTGAGAAGAACAGCAATAAACAGCACCTGGAAGCCAATCAACCCAACCTGAGTGAGTTATCTATGATCAAGCATCACAAAGGGGAGACAAAGGGAGGGTAGTAAAATAGTTAATACAAATTACAAAAGGAACAAAAATCTATAAAAGTGGATTTCTCCACATTGCTGGGGCTTTCGTCTCTCACCCCTCTTTTCTTGTGAGAGCACTTGCTAGCACTAGTACATAGTTCTAGGTCGATAGGTTTTTCTTTTTCTTTACTTTAAATATATTGCTACACTCTTCAGATTTCCATAGTTTCTCTCAAGAAGTCATCTGTCATTTTCATCTTTGTTCCTTCATAAGTAACATGTCTTTTTTTTCTCTGGCTGCCTTTAAGAGTTTCTCTTTATTGTTGATAATGAACAATTTAATTATGATGAGCCTTGGTATAGCTTTCTTCATGTTTCTCTGAGGTTTGTTAAGCTTCTCAGATCTGTTTGTTTACAGTTTTTGTCAAATTCTCACATTTTTTTGGGGACTCCAATTACCCCTCTATTAGGCTACTTAAAGTTGCTCCTCAGCTCACAATTGTTCTTTTTTTTTCTCACCATTGCTCTTTTTAAAAAAATGTTTTATCTCTATGTTTCATTTTGGAAATTCACTAATCCTTGCTTTTGAAATGTCTAATCTGCTTTTTTTTAAATAAATTATTTACTTGCTTTTGTATTTATTGTTCACAGTATCAGAAGATGTTCTGAGCTACAGTTGATTATTAATAACATTTCTTCTTTGATCTCCTGTCAAATCTGATGACATGTTTGATATTGGCATGTGATGGAATGGGTACTAAGCAGTCTGATAATGAAGGTGGAATAGCAGCAGGATCAACCAAAATCACCCTTAGAGAAGATGGCTGAGACATGAGAACCCCTTTAGTTAGGCTGCTTTGTGTTTCTGATATAAAGATGCATTTCATTTTAGCAAGAGAGTCTTATTCTTCATCAGAAGTGCTTCCTATTGTTAAGTCACTTACATTCACTTTCTTCTTGTTTACCTCATTGGCTACAGTCACTGAACAAGGCTTGCTGAAGGCACTACAAGTTTCTATTTTTGTACGTAGTTGGATGGATATTTTCATAGCTCCTTTCTTCAGTCTCATACACTGAGAACCATCTTCTTGGAATTTGATCTCATCCACATCAGAACAGTCATTGAAAATTTCCATAAAAATCTGTCTAATATTAGACTTTCAAAGGCTGCCTTTTTGTCACATACAGGACAACCCCAGGTGGGCTTCTTCTCATTCATTTGTAGATAAAGGGCAGCATCAAAACACTGCAAGTATATACAAGTCACTGCATGGCATGGGATTGTCAGTCTCATCTTTCCTAAAGGATATATCAAGGGTACCTGAAGGCTAGTTGTAGAAATTTCACTATCAGGATCTGCAGTAAATTTTCTTTAATTAGCGCTCAGGAATGATCAGGGTTTCCAATACCTTTCATTTTTTAACCCCTGTAATAACATGGCTGGTGTGAGCTATTGTACAAAATATAAAGATATGGAATAATTCTTTCCGGTTTCTGATGCCCACAAAATGGAAATCTGTATTGGAACAGCTGAAGATAACTTAACTAAAGATATAATATTCAAGGGGCATCTGGGATGCTTCTGTTCAATTCCATTTTTAGGAGATGGTGCATAGCCAGGCAAAGGAAACAGCTTCCATTTACTTTTATACATATACTGTTGGGATAATCATCTTATTAAGGGCAACTTGTCTCTGCCGTGTGAAGTCTCAGCTGAACTTGGCCTGTATAATCTCTCCTAACACCTAACAAAAAAACTCTTGAAATGCATCTCTCTCTAACATGGGGTGTCAGAGCAAAAATTTAAAAAATTCTTTTGAAATCATTGAATACTGCTTCAAACTAAACTTGTGAGCTTGATGAGAATGCAAGGACATCATAAAAGGGTAGTTTGTTTAACTGGACATCAGGATGGAGAGGAGGAATTGGGGGAGATGGCTGTTGCATTTCAAATGTGGGTTTAATATCTTGAAGCAGAACAGAACCAATAGGAGAAGACTGAGTGAGCTGTAACTGAAGTGGAAGGCAATGAATGGATTCCAGCTATGGCCAAGTCAGGTTCTACAGGTGATGAGCTACCATTCAAATTGAAAACTGATGATTTTATTGTGGGAAAAATCAGAAAGCCCTTTAAGAGTCTGTGGGTATCAGCATCTATACGATTCTCTGACTTTAATCTGAAATGCAGGGTAGTAGCTACTTTTCAATGAACAAAGAGCCCCCCTCAGGAGGTCATGCTTGCACCCACTGTTATTCCATTCAGCAAAGCCTAGTAAAACTTGTAGTTCAGACTATCTAAAATTTAGAAATCACATTCCTCAACTCCTTGAAATCTGCCATTTAATACCCACCCCCCTCGCAGGCACTGCCCCCGCTGCCTCCTCAAGCACCATCCTGCTCTGCTCTAATCTGCTTTGAATCCCATACAGTGAATTTTTTTTAAAAATCTCAGAAATTGTAGCTTTCATCTCTAGAATTTTAAAGTGAATTTTTAAAAAATATCTTTCATTGCTTTACTCAACTTTGTGAACATATGAATTTGAAATATTTAACTTTTTAAATATCCTTATCTTCTAATATCTATGTCAGTTCTCAGAAGGTACAGTTGATTGAGTTTTGTCCTCATTATGGGTTGCTTTTTCCTGTCTTTTTGCACACTTGGTAATTTTTTAAACAACTTTATTGAGGTTAATTTACATACCATAAAATTCACTCATTTAAAATGCACTATTCATTGATTTTTTGTATATTCACAGATATATGCAATTACCACTACAGTCAATTTTAAAACATTTTTGTCACCTCAGAGAAAAACCCCTTTCATATGATTGGAATCACACTCTATATGGCCTTTGTGACTGGCTTCTTTCACTTAGCATAATATTGTCAGGATTCATCTACATGTTTGATAATTTTTGATTGGATACAAAACATTGTAAATTTTACCTAGTGTGGTAACTACTTTTATATTCCTATAATTATCCTCAACCTTTGTTCTGGGATGTAGGTAGTTTACTTCAAAACAATCTGATCCTTTTGGGTCTTGTTTTTAAGATTTGATAGATAGGACAGAGGCAGTGCTGTGACTAGGGCTCATTAGTCCCCAGCACTGAGTCAATTACCCATAAGAGAGGAGATGTTCAATTTAGGCTGGTGGAAACCGGCACCGTTCTTGGCCTTGTGTGAGTCCCAGGCCCTGGCACCATTCATACCTGTGGTTGGCTCTTTTCTTGCCTCTGGCAGCTTCCTTACTGATCAGCTATCTGCTGAATACTTGAAGGGGACCCTCTGCAGATCTCTGGGGGGTTCTCTCTCTGTGCAGCTCTGCTTTCTCTGGTTCTCTCTTCTGTGAAATCTAGTCACCTGGGTCCCCTGGAGTCTGAGCTCTGTCTCTTCAACCCAGGGAATTTACCAGGGTCAACCTAGGTTTCTCCTACCTGTGCTAGAGCATACAGACTCTCTCAAGGTAGTAATCTGGAACAATTGTTAAGTTTACTTCATTTATTTCCAATCCCTGAGACATCAGTTTCTTCCATTGCATGATGCCCAATGTCTTGAAAATTGTTGTTTCGTGTATTTTGTTACTTCTTTTGGTTGTTTCAGGTAGGAAGGATAACCTGGTCTCTGTTACTCCACCTTGACCAGCAATAGAAGTCATCTTATTTTTAATTGTTAATGGTCATATCATCTTCAGACAATGATAATTTTGTCTTTCTCTTATAATCCTTGTACTATAATTTATTTTTCTGGTCTTACAGTCTTGACCAGGACCTCCAAGAACTATGATAACAATAATGGTAATATGAGTTACTTTTGTCTTATTCTTAATTTCAAAGTTTTCTTAAGTTTTTAATGAAGTATGATAATTTATGTAGGTTTTAGCCAATTGATTTCACTTGCTTCAGTCTGTTTCACTTGAGTTCAATGAATCTCCTTAGCACAAATATCTGCCAAGCACTGTGTCTTAGATATGGGCATAGAAAGATGCAGGTGATTGAGTATTTGGGGGAAGGGACTCATAGCTTAGTAGGAAAGGCAGAAAAGACAGCCAGCTGTTCCAAAGGCAGTGTGTAACACACTAAACCAGAGGTATATCCAGGGTGTTATGGCACAGAGAAAAAGGACATATGACTTTCCTGCAGGTAAAGGTATAGAGAGAAATCAGGGAGGACTTCACAGAGATGGTGATACTTAAATCTAATCTTGAAGTATGAGCAGGAGTTCAACAATGTGAGCAAAGGGGAATAGCACTTCAGGCTAAAGAAAAAGCATATGCAGAGAGGTATGAAAGCAAATAGTTATATGTGGCTAGAACAGTGAGTGCTTGAGGGAGTGATGGGTATGGTGGAAATGAAGTAAAATGTAGACTTAGAGTGGGTTATGATGGATTTTGGATATGCTTTACTTTTGCTCAGTGGGGCAACTCCATTTTGAGTCAAGTAGAGGTGGATCTGTGAATTATCTCTATCTAGATCTGAGACCTAAAACTCTGGAGTGCATATAATATATTCTTATTGTTTTATGGTTCCCAGTATCATTTGGAATAAAAGGATGTAAGCAGGGGCAGTGAAGAGGGGTTTTAGCAATCCTGCTTTCTAACCTGGTGGTCCCCACCAGATTTTGGATTTCATACACCAGTAAAATTTTCAAAAAAATTTGGATTACAAAGATGCTAAACTTCAACAATAATAACTGCTACATTGACTATCATATCATACCATAAATAAAGGCAATTTTGAGATCAAAATCCAAAACGAAACAAAGCAGGAGAGGCATCATCTCAGGCAGAAGTGTTGGCAACTTTATTCTAATATGTCTACAACTCAGTCACACCACAAGAGTGGGAGTTTGAGGATGGAAATGAGACTAGAAGGTCAGCAGGCAGATAAATGGATAATCTTGGACAGGTCTCCCACAGTCCCACCACCCTGTCCTCTCCCTTCTGGGTAGACAGCCTCACCCTCCTGGCTGGAAGGGATGATGGACTGTGGTCTGGAGCCCTGTACCAGCACACGTGTCTGAGGGGGTGGCTTACAGCTTCTGTGGCCTTAAGCTTGCACCTCCTATCTAAGAACTTAGCCCTGTGGCCATTGGACATCTGGCGGTAAGCCACACCTACTGTTATCTAATTGAGATTAGGGAGGAGTGGGGGCCAGTGGCTCCTTTGATTAGGGCCAGAAGTGTCTGAAATCAGCACTCAACCCAGAGGCCTCTTTGACCCCAGATAATGGGCAGAGCTGTACTGTCACTCCCATCTGATGAAAGGTCTTCTCTAGCTTGACAAAGATGGTTAAAGATCATTGTACCTCACAGCTCAGAATGCTCCTTGCCTTCCCAGCAAACCTGAACTCTCCCAGCCCTCAGTTTTCCATTTATAAGCCCATGAATAGGGCAGGGAATTAGCTCCATAGACATCAAAATTCTTTATAGGATATGAAGAAGGATGGAAAGGGGGTCATTTCTCCAAGCTGATACATGTGTTTTTCACAATCATCAGTTTCTGTTTAAGTGAAATTCTTTTGAAATGTACTATTTTCTTCCTACCTCCTTAGACTTAGCTACTAGTATCTTGGTGAAGGTTGGGGAGATCTGTAACCTGTTGGTATCTGCCAAGTTAGTGACAGTTCATCCCCGCAGAACTTCATCCCCATAGAAGGCTGTATAAGGCACCCATTTAGTTGACAGGAGGCCACCCACGGGTTAAATTCTAAGTTTTTAATTAATAAAAAATTAATTTTTATTAATTTCGAGAATTCTCTTGCCACCCTAGGTAAACCCCGAGCATAAACCAAAACCAGAACTGGGGCAGACTTGGCAGTGAAGCAGCTGTGGCATACACCTTTGATAGAGGATTGCCATCTAGCAGCTGTTAATGCAACCACCTTTGGCTATACCATGCAGGAGGGAAGGCAGCCAAAGCTCCATACAGCCAACTTTCTGCCTGGCATGGGTGGTTGAAAAGTCATCTGCAGTTTTCCCTGTGGCCACACATCTGGGCTACAGGGTTGGACCAGTGGCTGCTACCTCCTCCTTGAATTCTGTCCTCTCTCCCCAGCATCAGGAAATCTAGATTGCCCTTAAATATCAGAGCTGAAAAGGATATGTTCTTTGAGAATATTTATTCCAAGGTCCAGGAACACCCTGCAATTGCATGCAAAGTATCAGATTGCATTTTCCTTATAATGCTTTTGGTTCTCAACCTTAAACTCCCAAGAAACCCTGACCTACTGCAATCCCCTTGTTGACTACTGAGGAAACAGAAAAGTGAAGTGATTCACTCAAAGTCACACAGCTAGGAAGGAGAACTGAAATAGAACTCGGGAGCCTGCTGCCCACCACTATCTACCACTGCTCGGAATCGAGAGCAGTATTTCCCAAAGTGGTCCACCCTTCTTCTGTATCAGATATCTGGGCCATCAAGACTTACCAGAGCAGGCTCAGAGGTGGGGCCCAGAAGTTTAGCAAGTTCCACAAGCGATTGTCAGGTAAGCTAAAGTTTGAGAATCTGGGGTCCTTCCCAGAATTAAAAATCACACTCAAAGGTAAAGCTATAAGACTACTGCAACTACTTTTAACTCTTTTAGCTATTTGTTTCTGGTATCTGTCTCCATATTTCTGAATAACATGTTTTATGACCTTCCCTTCCTTCTTTCTCTCTCTTCCCTCTCTTCCTTTTTAGCTTTAGACACTATCAGTTGCTGTATTGTCATGGAAGATAAGAATCATGAGACATATTTGGGCCACTTCACCTGCCACAGAAGATCCAACCTCTCCCTAGTTAGGGTTGGGGTGAGGCAGTGCTAGAGAGCTGGTCTGTGTTCCCTGCTGCCTTCCACAGCTGCTCTGAACCCAAAAGAAACCTAAGAATCTCTATAGGAACGTGGAGGTAAAGGTGGGATGCTTTGCATTCTCCTGACTTGCCAACGTGCTACTCCTCTGCTGACCATCTCCAATGCACTAGGGTCCATTCCATTCCCCTCCTGCACTCTTTTCACTCTATAGCATTTCTGCGACTCATGAATCATTGTTGAAGCTCGTAATTTCAGATTAATTAGTCTTTCATTGTCTTCATTAAAAGAAAGCTCATTCCTCTGTTAAGGCATGTAGTGTGTGATACCCTCTGCCTCCCCAGCCTGACTGTAAGTGCATGGCTGGGATCACACTGTTGAGTTTGAATCTCTATCCTAACACAGTGCTTTGCACCAGTAAACACTTAACACATGTTAGTTGAATGAATAACTTTGTTTTATAAAAGATCTGCTGGTATTCTTTAAAGTGTAGTTTCCCCAGGGATAAAGTTATGGAAAATTGAGGTAGAATTGGCCTGGTTAATGAGTATATTTTTTTGCAGAGCAGGCACCAGGAATCGAACCCGAGTCTCTGGCATGGCAGGCGAGAAGTCTTCCTGCTGAGGCACATGGCACACCCAATAAGTGAGAATTTTAATTCCATTATAAGGAGATGACTGAGAAAGGAGTTGGATGACCTTGGACATGAGTCCCCAACTCTGTTTTTTTGGAGCTGAAGAATGTGGAGGAATATCCAACCTACATTCTGATTCAAACATATTGTAAACATTCTAGACAATCTCTGCTTCCAATCATCTGCTTAACAGAGAAGCTGGGAGAACAGGCAAAAATGACAGAAAAGAATGCCAACTGGAGATTGTTTTAGTTTCCTTGACTGTTCAAACAAATACCAGACAATGGGTTGGCTTAAACAACAGCAATTTATTAGCTCATGGTTTTGAGGCTAGTAAATATCCAAATCAAGGCATCATCAAAGCAATTCTTTCTCCTGAAGCACTCTGGGGCTAGCTGCCTGTACTCCTTGGTCCTGGGCTCCTCTGTCACATGCCAAGGCACATGGCAGCAGCCCCACCTGGTCTCTCCCTTCTCTTCTGGGTTCCATTGACTTTCACCTTCTCCTTGCTTCCTCTGGCTTTTTCTCTGAGTTTCATTCTGTTTATAAAGGATTCTGGTAATAGGATTAAGACCCATCCTGGTTGAGGAGGGACACACCTTAACTGAAGTAGCCTCACCAAAATGTCCTACTTACAATGGGTTCACACCCACAGCAATGGATTAACTTTAAGAAAGTTTTCCCAGGTTATGCAGCTCCAAACCACCACTGAGATCAAGAAAAAATTAAATGTAACATCATCAACGTGTGTGCATACTTGGTACCTGGCCAGGTGGTAGGGGGTCACAGTAAAAACAAAGATAATTCCCATGGCAAAATTCCAGTTTTATCACTGGTGGATTTTTAAGCGGCAACTTCCCATCTATTATGAAGAGCAATAACTTAGTATTTGCTTGTTTTTTCCATCCCTGTTGGCCCATGAATCTGTAGGCCATATGCAATTTAATGAATTCAAGTACTTTTTATTAATTTTGAGAATTCTCTTGCCACCCCAGGTAAACCCTGAGCATAACCCAAAACCAGAACTGGGGCATACTTGGCAGTGAAGCAGCTGTGGCATACACCTTTGATAGAGGATTGCCGTCTAGCAGCTGTAAATGCAACCACCTTGGCCTGCATGGCTATACCATGCAGGAGGGAAGGCAGCCAAAGGCTCCATACGGCCAACTTTCTGCCTAGCATGGGTGGTTGAAAAGTCATCTGCAGTTTTCCCTGTGGCCATACATCTGGGCTACAGAGGTTGGACCAGTGGCTGCCACCTCCTCCTTGAAGCCCTCGTTGAGGCCCTGACATGGGCCCTCTGTCTGTGCTATGCCAATGCTGACCTGGGCCGTTGTTCTCTGTGCATCTGTCTGTCCTTCTTCTTCTCCTCCCCAGAACATGTGCTTCTCACTTCATGCCTTCCTTTTGGTGTTTAGAGTCTGGCCTGGGGCCTGGTGAATGCCAACTCCAGGAGAACGAAGCAGCTAATCCTCCAGGACAATTTGTCAGTGAGGTGGAGCCACAAGGTGCTGCTCTGCTCCTCCCTCAAGCACAGCTGCTGAATGAAGGCCCTGGGGCTCATCACCCTTAGGGGACTGCATCGGCTGAAGGAGAAACCACCTCTCTGGGATTACACTGCCTTCTTGGGCAGCCCTGTGCAATGATTGGCTGTTCTAGTCTGCTAGCTGCTGGAATGCAATATACCAGAAACAAATGGCTTTCAAAAAGAGGAATTAATAAGTTGCTAGTGTACAGTTCTAAGTCCAAGAAAATGTCCCAATTAAACAAGACTACAGAAATGTCCGATCACAGGCATCCAGGGAAAGATACCTTGATTCAAGAAGGCTGATGAAGTTCAGGGTTTTTCTCTCAAGTGAGAAGGCACATGGTGAACACAGTCAGGGTTTCTCTCTTGGCTGGAAGGGCACATGGCGAACACGGCGTCATCTGTTAGCTTTCTCTCCTGGCTTCCTGTTTCATGAAGCTCCCTGGGAGCTCCAAAGTTTGCTGGCTTGTGGGCCCTCTGCTTATGGCTGTGTCATTCTTCTCTGCTCTCTCTGAATATCTAATTCTCCAAAATGTTTCCTCTTTTATAGGACTTCAGAAACTAATCAAGACCCACCCAAATGGGTGGTGACATTTCATCACCTAATCCAGTTTAACAACCACTCTTGATTAAATCACATCTCTAGGGAGAAGATCTAATTACAGATTCAAACATACAGTATTAAATAGGGATTATTCTACCATTATGAAATGGGGTTTTGATTAAAACATGGCTTTTCTAGGGGACATACATCCTTTCAAACCAGCACATTGACCAACATGGGATGTGGAGGCTGGCCCCTCACCTCATCCTAGGGCAGCTCTGCAGGGCCGCCCTACCTACAGAGCTGCCTGTGGGTCCACTGAGGCCTTGGCTGAACCTGCCTCTCAGTTCAGCCTCTCCCTCTGCCCATACCTGCTGTTCCCTCTCTTTTCTGCAGGTTTTGATCCCAAGGGCACCTGCTGGTGAACATCCTGCTTCTGCATCTCCATCCCAGGTCTGCTTCCTGGGGACCCCAGTCCGTAACAGCTGTGTCCATACATCGGAGCAGAGCCCCTGGTTGTCAAAGGATAAGCCACAACTGGGCTGGGGCTCTATTGCATTTCTTTTTTTTTTTCTGCATGGGCAGGCACCGGGAATCGAAACCGTGTCTCTGGCATGGCAGGCGAGAACTCTACCTGCTGAGCCACTGTAGCCCACCCGTCTACTGCATTTCTTATGCTGAAAATCAGAGGCCACTGCCTGCCAGCTGGAGGATGTTTCACACAGGACCATGGACTGTGATTGCCCTGAGAGTTAAAGATGGAGTAGTTATCCTTACAGAAAGCCGGACAGACAATCCAGATGCCCCAACAGGAAACTTGCAGCTGTACTATGAGCCACGTGGTTTGAGCACAATACAAGCTTCTGATGGTGGGGCAAGGTGTGCATGTCTTTTGTTCACAGCTGTCATCCTAGAGCTTAGTTCAAGGCCTGAAGCCAAAAAAGTGATTAATACATGCATGACTGAATGGCAGAATTTGACTTTTATCTTGGCTTTCGATGGGGAGCTGCCCTGACCTCTGGGGTTTTGGCTAAAGGAAAATAACCATTTCATCCAACCATCCATTCATGCATCCATCCATCCTTTCACAACTATCCATATGCCAACACTGAGTATACAGTGGGAAAGAAAAGACAAAATTAATCTGCAACTGTACTAATTAAAAAATGATAATAATAATGAAAAAAACTTAAAGAGAAAAACAAGACCAAACCTCTATCTCATGGAATGTACAGTCTAGGGGAGAGCACAGACACTAAGCAAAGCCATATACCATAAAACCTCTGGGAGTGAAGTGCTGTGACACAGAAGCAGAGCAGAATGAGAAGGCTGTTTTCGACAAGGTACTCTGGAATGGCCTCATGGGGACTGGGGCTGAGGGGTGCTCTGAGCAGAGCCGAGTGGGTGTTAGAGGGGAGACAAGTTGTGCAGTAACATCACAGCTGGGCACAGGCCAGAGACAGAAAGCACCTGTGTATTAGTAATTTGATAAGCAAAGCCCTGGAGACCTCGTGCTAGGCCAGAGGTTAGAATGGGGCTCAGACCCCAAGACCCCTACCCAGAGAGGCACAGAGATGAGAGACTGGAGGGGGAAGGGTCTGGTGCCACCAGCACAGTGAGCCCAGGGAAGGTGCTGCTGACCAGGCTGGGTTCTGGGCTCTTTCCTCTCCTCACCCTGGGAGCCAAAGGCCTGGAAGTGCAGCCTTCCTGCTGTCCCCTGCTTCTCTCAGTACCCCCACTCCTGACACCAGGGAGCCTCTGAAATAGATGCAAATTGGACATTCATTCTATTAACTGTGAGGCCACACTCTACCCTGGGCCAAAACTCTGCTCTCCTAGCCTGTGTTTAGTACAAATGACTCCAGCCACACCATCCAACTTAGAGGGAGAGAGGTTGCATGGTGAGCCCAAACACAGGCTTCTCCCATTAATGGTCCAAAGCAACTTCAGAGTCCTGAGGGAACTTCCCTTCCCCTTACAAGTTAAAATCCAAAAGAAATCATAGACCAAAGTCTTCTCCACACCCTTCCTTATTTTGCTGACTAGGCTCTGGGGGTGTTTCTCCTTTAATAGGTGTAACCTGCACTGTGTCCACCTGGGAATGAGTACAGGCCACCTACGATTCCAAAAGTCAAAGGTACCTGTTTCCCAAAGACCCGTGAGGCCAGCAGGGAACCCGTGGCTCCCCTCGCACCAGCCCCACCTCTGCACGGCCAAATCTGGTCCCTGCAGTGGTGCTGCCTCAGCACGTGCTTCCGTCCCACCTCCCTCGGTCCGCACGGCAGCATCGAAGGTCTTCTGTGCCGGCCCTGACCTAGAAGCTGGGCCCACGGAGAGCAGGAGCTAGGACCCTTCTCCTTTCCCATCGTTGGCACCACAGGATGGCATCTAAAGGAAAGAGGGCAGGCGCAAAGGGCAAGAGGAAGACAAGAATTCCACTGAGGCCATGCCAGGAGTTTGGAGTCCGAAACTCAGGCTCTCAATCTGTTCCACCTCTCAAAGTTAATCCCACCAGGTGGCGGCTTTTCACTTATGCATTATTGTTTCCTCCTTCAGAGAGTGACATACAAAATAGCCTTAGAAAATGTATAGGCATGCCATGGTGGCCTCTGTGTCTCCTTTCCCCTTCTGCATCCACCCCAGGGAAATAAACCTCCCAGTGTCCCTTTCCTCTGTGTCCACCCCCAGCCTGTTCCTGCTACCCCAGGCTGAGTGCCGTGTGAGCTCCTTCTAGTGATATCTCCACCCGCTCTTATGAGGAGGGATCCCAAACTCAAACAGACAGCTCTCTAGCACGTACCCTTCCCCTACCTCTTCCTGTATTTCTCCATCCTCAGTAAGTCCTTGTGGTGTGTTTAGCTCTTTGTTGAGGAGCTGTGGCTGCCTCTCTGGAGCTGTACTTTTGGGGGAGGTGTCCCTTTGTCCCCACCTTTATAGAACACATCCACTTCCTGAGGCTGCTGTGATGTTTCTAAGTCCTGTCTTCAGGGGCCCACTGCGTCTTTTGCTGTGTCTCCTGCCCCGTGCCGTGAGTAACATGTCCTGTCTCTGTGGCAGTGGAAACAGTCCCCACTTCCACCTCTCCTTCAGCAGTAGGATACACTCTTGGCATCTTTCCACTCCTTTCAGACAAGCTCAGCTGAGTGCTTTAGGTTTTATATGAAATGTAACCTGCTTTCAGGACTGTTCCCTTTGCCTCTTTGCTCCTCTGTGTGACTTGCATTGTTTCCTGGGTCACAGTGCCTTTTGTCCTTTCCCTTGGCAGGTGTTTTCCAGACTCTATCTTGTGGAATCCCCCATTGTGGGAGATCCAGAGCCAACAAGTTCTGAGCCCACCCCAAAAGTGTTCAGAAAAATATGTCCCCCCTTGGCCTCTCTGACTCAGTAATTCTACGTAGGAGGGAGCTTCAAGATCTAGAGATCAACAAACTTTTTCTGTTAAGGGCCAGATAGTAAATATTTTAGGCTTTGTGGGCTCACAACTACTGAGCTCTGCTGTTATGGTGAAAAAGTAGTACAGGTCAAATGAGTGGCACAACTGGCTTCCAATAAAACTTCACTTACAAAAGCAGTAGGTGGATTTTGTCCATGGGCCATAGTTTGCTGACCCCTCTTCTAAACAGTCATCATCTCCTACCAGCCTGGGCTTGCTCTATGATTGTGCTGCCTGACATGTTTTCCTTACCATCAAATGGGGTCTGGGCCCCATAGGGGCCATTTCTCTATGATCCACACCTGTGTCTTCCATATGGCCCATACAATACTTGTAGAATTTTCTATTCACCTGAAATAACAAAGTCTGTGTATGCTGACCTTACCCTATTTTGGCAAATATGTCAAAAACACTTGTAACCTCACTCAGAGTATGGCTAGCCATGAATAGGTTAACTGAGTGTTCTTATCACTCCCTTGCAATGTGAGGAGTGAGAACCTTGGAGCCCAGAGGAAGCGCAGAAAGATGGGCAAAGGTCTCCATCAGTGCAATGTCTTCCTTCAATGAATTTTTTGCAAAGCATATCCTATATGACAGGCACTGTTCTGAGTACTGGGGATAAATCAGAGAAAGGAATAGGACAATTCTCTGCTCTCCTGGGAGGTTACATCATGATGAGGAGAAATCAGTGGTCCCCCACAGTGTCTGGTAGTGATAATTCTACACAGAAGAACAAAGCAGGGCAGGAGATTGAGTGTGAGGAGATGGCTATTTTAGACCTGGTGGTTAGGGAAGCCCTTTGTGGGACCCTCGAGGGGACCCTGATTGCAGGGAAGACTCTAGGAGAAGAGCCTTCCTGCAGGCCATACTATGCTTGTCCTATGGAAGAACGACTGGGCACCATTGTGGCTTGAGCACAGAGCAAAGAGATGAAGGAAGATTTAACAGTCCTAGATTTCCCACTGTCTTTGAAAAGGAGAGCTTTCCAAAAGCATGAGCCATTGCTCCACTTATTTCCTAAACAGAGAGTCCAAGTCCCCTTGTCAGGATCAGTACATGATATGTGCTTAAGAACTCATGATGTATAAAACAAAAGAACAAAAAAACCCCAAAACAAAAATAAACAAAACAAACAACACACACAAAATCAAACAACCCCAAAAAAGAACTCATGGTTTCACTAACACATTCATCAGCTTCTGCATTAGAAATGTTTAGGGGTCTAAAAATAGACCATTTGCAAACATTATACGGTCATCAGTCATCTTCACCATCCATGGAGGAGCATCACAGCCACCCGGCTAACTTTCTGTACCACTCCCCAATCCCACTTGCATTTCTCTAGCTGCCATCTGCTAACCTTGCTTAAGGCAACTTGTTAGCTCGTTGTTCCTGCTGAGTTTTTTTTTTTATTACTATGATTATTTATTACAATGATCAAAGGCAAATTTTCTCTAAATATGACCACAGACCACTTGACTCAGAATTGTCTGGGGCACTTGTTAAAAATAAAGATTCCTGAGGGTGGTGAGATGGTGGCTCAGTGGCTGAATTCTTGCCTGCCATGCTAGAGAGCCGGTTGGATTCCTGGTGCCTGCCCATACAAAAAAAAAAAACAGAAAGAAAGAAAGAAAGATTCCTGGGCCCCTCCCACAGGCCTTCTGAATCAGAATCTCTGAGGCTAAGCCCAGGAATCCGCATTTTAAACAAACTTCCTGTATACTGCCTCTCAAAGTGTGATCGGCAGACCAGTAGCCTTGGTCTCACCCAGGACTTGTTAGAAAAGAACCCCAGGACCTAACCCAGATCTACTAAATCAGAGTCTGAATGTAACAAGATCCCCAAGTAAAATTTTTGTGTATTATAGTTAGAGAAGCATTGGTCTGGACGATTCTCACACATGTTGGCATGTGAGAACCACTGATCCAATGTAATCAAAAGGTGAGGGCAAGGGTGGGCCACGGTGGCTCAGCAGGCAAGAATGCTTGCTTGCCATGCCAGAGGACCCGGGTTCGATTCCCGGTGCCTGCCCTTTTAAAAAAGAAAAAAGGTGAGGGTAAGTATTCTTACAAGAGAGTTTATACTCTGATTTGGACCACAGGAAATGGTTGCTTGGTTAACCCAGGGGCAAAAGAAAGTTATGCAGCCTGCAGCTTCTTTCTACATCTGAGACCTCTTCAATCTATGTTGGTTTTCTGGTTCTGAATGTATTCAACTGGAAAAACATTTTTCCCACCTTGAAGTTTGAAACTTCCTTGCTGACCATTGTCTATCAAGGTCACCACCAATTGTGGAACTACAGATTGGTATCAAGCCAACAACTGCAAGTTGGCTCTGTCCTGAGCTGCCAGTGACCTTCAGATGACTTGACAGTTTAAGCAAGTCGACTTTGTTTTCTATGCATATTCATTCAATGAGCATGCACTGAGTGTTGACAGTCACAGTTACAAGAGCAGGGGAGAGAGTGGTAAATATAAGACATGAGGTCATGTCCTCAGAGAGGTTCCATTAGAATAGAGAGGGTCAAAAGACAGCCAACAAGCTTACAAATCTCATGGCCATAAGTGTTATGATGATGATAAAACAGGGTGAAAGGATATGACTGGGGTGGGTGGTCCCTTATTATGCTCAGGGAAGTCCATTCTGAAGTGACAGTATCTATTGTCTCACTCCTAGGAAAGCTTAAATGGCTGGTAGTGGGGTTGGGGGCTATGGGTATAGCAGTGAGCTGGGCAAGGTGCCACTCAAGCAGTTACCATTCTAGTGGGGGGTGGAGTGGGATGCACAATACATAAGACAAAAAATAAGCAAGGAACTTCAGATTATGGTAAGTGGTATAGAGAAAATAAGAAGGGTGATTTAACAGAGGGAAATATGGAAGGGAAATGGTCAGGGAAGGTTCTCTGAGAAGGTGACATTAGCATTGATGCTTTAGCTATTGGAAAGAACCAATCATGGCAGAGGCTGGGGAATGGAATTTTTTCAGAGGGAACAGCAACGCTCAGAGACATGAAAAGGCTTGGCTTGTTCTAGAAAGGAAGCCAAGCACTGGTCGATCATCACCATGGATGAGGGCTGGGGTGTTTCAAAGTGAAGCTGGAGAACTCACTCAGAGCCTGATAAACTCTAAACTGTCTTCAAATAGCAATGAGAACCACTGCGGATTTAACTGGAGTGCTGGCACCAGGTCCACTGCTAGGAGAATGGATTATGGGGTGGAAGGGTGGAAGCAGTAAGAGATGGGGTGGTAAGAGTGGAGATGGTAGGGTGTGGACCAAGGGGGTTATATTTTGTGGGTGGAACGCACAGGGCTTCGGATGGATTGAATATAGGAGATACGGGAAAGGGGAGACACAAGAAAACCTACCATGGAGCTTGAGCAACTGGGTAGATGGCGGTGCCACTTACTGAATGAGGGGAGAGTAGGGGGAGGAGGAGGACTTCTGTCCAGGACCTGTGGTGTTGAGGATGACAAGGACACCTCTTTTTTTTTTTTGAATTGTTTGTGAACTTTTATTTCTTTTTTTTTAATTAAAAAACTTAACAAAAGAACATTAAGATATCATTCCATTCTACATATACAATCAGTAATTCTTAATATTATCACATAGTTGCATATTCATCATTTCTTAGAACATTTGCATTGATTTAGAAAAAGAAATAAAAAGACATCAGAAAAAGAAATAAAACGATAATAGAGAAAAAAAGATTATACATACCATGCCCCTTACCCCTTGCTTTCACTTATCATTAGCATTTCAAACTAAGGGACACCTCTTTTTATACTTTAGTTTTGCAATGATCAAATTTGTTACCCTCACCCCTTTTTTTTTCTTTTTGCATCTTTTGGTCCCTTCTGTCAGTTTCTAATAGAAAAATGTAGCCTTTAGGATAGAAACCATTTTGCTCCTAGTAAGAGAAAAATTGAGAAATGAAGGTTTAATTAAGTGAGTCTGGGCTTGTTCAGCTCAAAGAAGGTGCCAGGCACCTTCTGTATTTCTGGTCCCTTGTACTTAGTTTGGGGCTTTCTATGTAAAGTGGTGCCTGCATTTTCAGGTGTCGGGAGAAAATTCTCCAGGAACATTTCATGGTCCTACATGACCCGGGCTTTCTGAGCAAAAGGTATGTTAAAGTAGTAAAGGCCTAGGCAACTGGAGAAAGTATCTCTCTGAAGAGAAAAATGCATGACTGAGAAACCAACCCCCAGTCCTTGCAGCAAACACCTCTTATAAACTGACTCCACTCATAAGGTAAAAGCTCAGCACTCCTGAAGTGACAGCAGCCACAAACTGTTTGTACCCTTTGCAAATGTATTCTGCAGATTTCTAAAAAAAAAAAAAAAAAAGACAATGTTAAAAGGTGTCTCTGATCAGTATCAATTATGCACACTTCACTGTGATTTCAAAGAAATTTTGCAACCCTGAATTGCATATTTGAATTTGTTTAAATTGGGATATGTTATGTTGTATATATATATATATATATAATCAACTGACCATAAATGTCAGGGTTTATTTTTGGGCTCTCAATTCTATTCCATTGGTCTATGTGTCTATCCTTATGCTGGTACCACACTGTTTTATTTTTTTTTTCAAGTTATGATATCACATATATAGCATAAAATTTGACATTATAACCATTTTATGTGTATAATTCAGTGGCATTAACTACATTCACAATGTTGTGCTATCATCAACACCATTCATTACTAAAACTTTTCCATCACCCCAAACAGAAGCTTTGTGCCCATTAAATAATAACTCTCCATTCCCCCCTAAATCCATCCCTGGTAATGACTAATCTACTTTCTGTCACTATAAATTTGCTTATTTTAGATATTTCATACAAGTGATATCATACAATATTTGTCCTTATGTCCTTACTTATTTTACTCAGT